>QRAM01000148.1:6176-57591 GCA_013436055.1 Halocynthia roretzi | reverse complement strand
ATATTTCCATTCGATTGCTTTGGTATTCATATAAATATTTCCAACTCTTCCTGTACGTAAACAATCGATTGCACTACTAACACTTCTTGATAAGTTTGCCAACAAAGAGAAATCATAGGTTGAAAGAATGTAAATTTGGCAAAGGTAATCCAAAATTGGCAACACATCGCTCCAACACAATACGGTCAAGATTTCGATCTTTAGAGTTTTGGATTTCATGACATGTCAGATTATAATTGGTTTGGTATTACAAACTGTAAAGAGAAAACTTTATAGCCATCAGAAGCACTTAAAATATTGTCCTAATGGTTTGCAAGGATGGGAGTTGGATTGCAAATATTAATGTTTCGGCAGGATGGTGCAGGTGCGTAATACCGACTGTCAATACGCAACTATATAGAAATAGTACACACGGGCCAATTGAGGTTCGGATAAGGACTAACTTCAACCTTAACCCGAACCGCGAACCTAACCTCCAGCAAACCTTCATTCTATCCCTGTCGCTTGACTGGTTGATTGTCCCAGTCGCCTTAATGGAGTCACTATTTGAAGATCGCTATTTTGCACAGATCCCGAATTAAAAATGCCATTGGACGGTTTCGAATTTCTTTGTTTAGATAATTCATTTAATATAAAATTGATACTTGATAACTTTACATATACGTATGAACGTCGGGTGACATTTGAACAATAACTAAGGATATTTTGCGACCAGATCGGAACGGGTTATTGTCGTTAAGTAGGGAATTCTGTTTACACAATGATTTCTGGGAGTTAAATGGCTCATAAATAAGTTGAACAATAACATTGTAGTCTTTACTACTTTGATCTGACTCATGAAAATATACCGTGTACCCTATGTAGGGTTTAATGGATCAGCTAATACTTAATTGTTACTTATCGTACTCTGCCGTGTAAACACTACAAATGCACTCCGCAATCGTTGTCCAATTATCGGAAGGTCGCATAAAACAAATGTAATAATGCGGTTAAACAATGCTCATTAGCAAGGTATAAATCAATCACATTTTCCACCACTTTTGGTTCCAAATATTGCCATCATTGGTTGTCTATAAAATTCTACTCCCTATATCTACGAGTAAACATTTTACACTGCAATAAAACAATAAAATAATAATTTTAAATTTTGGATTAAACCATTGAAACTGGTGCGGACATCTTTGATCTCAGCATTGCAGGATGACGCAGAAAAGACATTGTTGCCTCCCCGAGACTAGTTGTAGTAACTATTACATACATCACTCCCGAATAGCTCCAGACTGATTACTGTACCACGCGGACGCAGACGTACCTGTGTTCTATTGCTTGATATTTGGTTGAGAATACGTTATTATTCGTTTGCGGGATAAAATAAGTGCTTCTGAAGTATTATCGTTTGCAATCATGACAGGCGTTGTCGGTTGAGAGAAGCGTTAAGTGATATGGCACAGAAAGAAAAGAGATAACCTAAATGCTAGATACTGTTGCAGTGAGCAAAGCAAGCAGAATGAACCTCTCTTGGAAGAATGTATACACCGCGAAAACCTGCTTAGAAACGTGCTCATAGGTGATAGCGTAACTATGTCTCTAGTAGAATATACGTCCACAGGAAACTCATGAAAGGTAAGAAAGGTATTACTATTTATATCTCATATAGACTACATACAGAGTTTTGCTGGCAAAATTCTCATACTGGGTGGACGAATAGAATGCGTAGTATATGTATATATATATCAGGAGTTCGTAGTCATGTCATCGTATCGGAGATGCACTCAACTATCAGAGCCGCAACGAAGGAAATTAATCAAGGAGGACGAGAATTTGTCAATCCCGCGCTGAATGTATCAGAGAATTTCGCTACCAATGACGTAAAACAAGGAATTGATCAAGGCACTGTTACATGGCTTAAGGCAATCGAAAACTTCCCGGTGTCACTATGAAAGATCCGTGGTGAGCTCTCTCTGTAAATGCAAGCTTAGTACTCCCGGTACTTGAAAAGTGATACCTGGGGGACGTCCTCGGACGAGGACATGACTCCCATAAAGGAATTGGACATCCGAAGAAGACAAGAGAGCTCGTCAGACCGTTTGGTGACCATGAATTAATTCGGACCGTCTATGATAGTTTCTTAGCAGTCTTCCCTAATAACATAAAATGTAAGTTGAATAATTTCACCGGTAGCCAGTATAATCTAGATAAGAGAATGTTGAATTCAGCTTAGGAAATGTTAAGGCATGAGTTGCTTTTTCCCTAATCCAACAAAGGGAAGACAGGGAAAATGCCTCAGGGCCCGGGCACTTCCAGAGGGTCATGCAGCAATGGGCTCTAATAATTATTGCAATTACGACATATTACTTAAGAAATGTACGTGATTGTACCATACGATAACATAAGAAAGTGACAGCATTTGCGTCTGAACGGTCATCTGAACTTATGTTGTGAAGTTTACGGTTGAATAAGTTCTGTGTACAGCATTTTCAGATATACAATCCACACCGGTCTTACTAGGAAACCTTGCTTACGTTCGGTTCAAGGGCGTTGAAGTCTCAATTTACTTTGTCTTTGTTTTACAAATACACGGCCGTTCATGAGGCGGGATATGCGCAACAGAATTTAAGATTAATAGTTAGACGACGAAGATGGCAAGGAGTAGAGAATGTGAAATCTTTGGAAAACTTCACCTGGATCTGAGTTTTCAAAATCGTTACTTAGCGAAATATCCAATACGTGGAGGTGAGGTCATTCTCGATTCCGCGTGATGTCATGTAATCACGAGAGTTTTTGCAACGGACAGCTACCAAAACGGGTCGCGGTGGGTTTTGTAGATAGTGATGCCTATAATGGAACTTTTGCGAAAAATCCCATCAACTTCAAACATTACGGCATCAACTTTCGCTCGCTGTATTTGGATGGAGCACAGACACCTGCGAAGCTGTATCAACCTAATTTCACCACCGGATCGTATATACCTACGCGACGATGACCTCGATATTAATCGAAATATATATCCTCAAGGGTATACACTATTCTGTTTTGATTTAAGCCCCGACCACACGAGTTGGGATGCCTTCGACTCGATTCGACACGGTACAGCCCGTTTAGAAGTAAATTGACTTTAGGCTGTCGATGGCTAGCGAGTATATTCCGATTATTTACTTCGAAAAATGTGGACTGGACTGCTAGAAAATGATTCCAAAGTTGAGGAGAATCATATGAGAGAGATGGAAAACAATTGTATGGAGTATTGCCCACCATTGGATTCGCTTATTTATCTGGAACTGGACGACCGTGGTATGTTACAATAAAGCCATTTTATCTAAATTAGAGTAATTTCGTCCAGTACCGAAAATAATACCGTACCATAATCTTATAGTAGTTTGTACCTAATTTTGAAATAATATCTTCTCATAAAATATACACTTGTAATATTGTCTGTTATTGCCAACTTTTATCATTATATCAAGAAAACTTTTTTCAAGGAAAGAAATTGATGAAATGAACAATATTGCAGAAGAATTTTATTCGCTTCCCATGGAACAAAGTACAAATCAGTACAATTGGAACAGTTTGTATTTCGGCTACCACGCGCCTGGATCAACGAAGTACGGAATATAAAAATATATACATTTTTTTCTGCAAGTTCTTCCACTAAGCAATGTAAATGATTCATACCATTCATTACTTTGTACAGAGCAAATCCAGAAAGAGATTTCGATCTTCATCAAGGGTTTAGAATCACCGGTTATGCTATGGAAGATGAAAAGACAATCTGGCCTGATATTCCGCACTTCAAAGAGAAAACACAGGAACTATCATAAACATTCAGGAGACTTTCTCAGCGATTCTGCAATACACTTGGAATCGGAATGAATTTGAAAGTACATTTTAATTCACGAATACGCAATATAATTAGATATTTTCTTAATGTGAAACTGTGCGATCCCTCTTTTTCTTGTTATGCAAAGGATCCAGAATATTTCTGCAAAAGTCATACAAAGCTCAACCAAGTCGGAAATGTGAGCTGTTTCAAAACAATATATTATGCGACTTATTCTCCTGGAAAAGAGCAGAAAGAAAATCAGTTACGACTTGGAGAACATTCTGACATAGGTTCTATAAGTTTCCTTGTCCAAGATGGTATGGGTGGATTGCAGGTTTGAAAGTTGGTGTTTATTTGTTGAAATAGGCCCATGAAGTAGCCATGGTAACCTATACCCTAACTAGCAATAGCTGGTTAGCCAAGTCGGTGGCTTAATAGTATATACAGTTGATACAGTAACGTAATCCATGTTTATCCCTAATTTACCTAATAATTCTTAGTTAAGTTAGAATGGTTATCATTAATACTGATAGATGACTCACATAACGTAATATATTTATAAGAATACTGATATTTATATCAAAGGTGAAAAATACCCAAGGAGAATTTGTTGATGCTCGTCCCATCCCAAAAACGATGCTTGTGAATATTGGAGATCAGCTACAATTCTGGAGTGGATCCAGACTGAAATCTACAGTAATCTAAAGCTTTTTGAATTTTTACCTTAACCTACGCTATCGATGAGCTGCTATATCAATATATATTATATACATCGAGTCGTGCATTCCAAGAATATCGAAAATCATAAAAAACCGAGAAGATGTGTGGCATATTCCTTGCACACTGCTGATGACGTATTGCTTGAAGAACTCGACTTTTAAGATTCTCTTGGCATCACTAAATCGAAAGAAGAGACGCCTATTACATCTCTGCAGTATGTTCCAAAGCGTTTCGCTGAAATATTTTATTGATCTAATAAAGGTGGCCTGTGTTGTATTGCTTGATATTTGGTTTATGGTTTGTGTGCGGTATAAAATAGTGCTTTTTTAGTATTATCGTTTGCAATCATAACATGATTTTGTCGGTGATATGTGATATGGCACAGACAAAAAAGAGTTAACCTCTGTGTCAGATCCTCTCGTAGCAGAAAGAAGCGAGCAGAATAAACATTGTTGAAAGAATCTTTACGCTGCGAAAACCTGCTTCTAAAAGTGCTCATAGGTGGTAGTTATATGTTATCAGGAGCTCGTTCGTTACATGTCATCGCGTCGAATATGTGCACAACACTACGCGCCGCCTGGTAAAATATAGCGAATGTTACAGCACTATCAGTAAACAAAATGATAATGAAGGTTGGTTGGCTTCGTGAACAACGCAATTTAGTTAACGACAGGGTGTGGTTTCAAGAACGAAAGCAGAAGGGAAGGGAATACTTAGTAAATTTTCCGTATCGGCTAAACGGCATTCCCGTAATTGTGACTTTTGACTCTCCCAGAATGTAGAGATGGACGATTTATAACTGCTAATAAACTGTCTGGTTGCTGCTATGATTTTCGGGATATGCGATTTATCTCTGCGCAATGGCACAGAAATTTATCTTCAGCCATGCGGATTTGTCAAAGTTATGAGTCCTCAGCCAGAGATAGCCAGGCACTAACTGAATAATAATCAAGGACCTCGATTATGCGCACAAAGTGGAATCTTAAATCCAAAACTCATCAAGATTTCAACGTATATCAGAGCCGCAGCGAAGGAAATTGATCAAGGCGGAGGAGAATTTGTCGATCCCGTGCTGAAGAAATCAATAGAATTTCGCTACCAGTGACAAGGAACAAAGAATTGATCAATACGTTGTTACATGGCTTTACGCAATCGAAAAGTTTCTTCCGTTATTATTTTCTCCTATGAAACATCCATTACGAGCTTTCTCTGTAAATGGGAGCTTAGTACTTGGATAGTGTTCCGCTAGGCGACCCAAGGGACGTCCTCGGACGGGGACATGACCCCAATCAAGGAATTGGTCAATCAATTGCTGTGGGACATGGATAAGTTATCCGAGAAATACATACAGAAAGGAAATAAACCATAAGAACCATGCTACATTGTATGCATTTTACATTTATCAAAAAGTTGCCCTTGACGCTTCATTATAATTATGAAGCAGCGGAAGCTATAGTTATAACCTGTTTGTTGCAGTGACATTTTGTTCACTAGTGGGCTGGACTGGTAGGTTAAGGATGATATTTTCCGCAGGGTGTCTATAGTTGAAGAAAGATTGACATTCGTACACCGCAATATTAGCTTTGCTCACTCCCGCAAGAGTAGAGATCTGTCACGCTTCAATTATTTGCTGGAGGAAATTATACTCTGTGAACAACGTCTCCAGCATACCACGACACATCGTACTTTCCTTAATTTTTTCTCCTTTTTATCTTTATTATCAACAATCTCTAATTACACTCTAGATCGAATCTCACCAGACAAGATATGTTGTCTGGTATTATTATAAAACTTCTCTTTCTTTTCTCTTTATAACTATTATTACTCATTACAAAAAAAGGGAATTTAGAATTTATGGTAAGCTACCCTATTTAGTTAATCTAGTTCGGTCGAAGAGTTGCCTGATACATAGGTGGTTTTACAACATAGATCGTGATTTGGTTTCTTTATATTTAGTCTCTTGTTATTGTGACAAGTTTATATCATGCTTGAAGCATGTATATCATTTTATTGTTGCATCGTTTGTTTTTTCATCGAATTTCACCTGGAGAGGAGACTCTGACAGATGAATATTTACATATATATTATTCTAGAATGAGATTGAATTGATGTATGATTAGGCTTAGGCTTAGGCTTAGGCTTAGGCTTAGGTGTGGGCGTATATATTGCAGAGCCTTATCAGACACGGCAGTTGCGAAGGTATGATGCGAATGCTTCCGGATGATACGGTAAGACGATAGTTTTTCGTACATAGAATTTTGAGAGCTTGTCACTATAGAAATTGTGTTGACTGAGCGGGTAACTCACCACATCAACATAATTATTACACTACGGTTTTTTTCCTGTGTGCTTATCTGTGTAAGGCAGGGGTGGGCGAACTTTTTCCCAGGCGCGCCGCACTCGCTGTCAAGCTAGCCTGAGATAATCAGTTGACGTTTATATCGTTGTCGACAAAGCGACCTAACAGAACAATATCGTCGTCACAAACACATTGCGAAGCGTGTTATATTATGATTACAGCCGCCGCAAATCTCCCTGCCGAGTTTTCCTCATGATTTCATTTCGTGCCGTTATGATGACGTTGGGCGTATCATCTACCTACATTCGCAAATGGCGCAGTAATGAAATGGCATTGAACTTTTTCAACACATAGAAGTTGGCATTCTTAGAAGCTCTCGGCGGGCCGCATGAAAAGCTTTGCCGGGCCGCAGTTTACCCACCCCTGGTGTAAGGTCTATATTTCAATTTTTAAAAAGGGATTGCATTATAAAAATATATGGAGAGGGGAAATGGTGTGGACTGTGATGTTATATAGTCAGCCCTTACCCAGTGATGAAAATTCATTTGTTGATTACGAGTTAGAAAGTAACAAATTGAGGTGTTGAAAATTGTGAAATGTTATGATAGCAAAGTGTGTGATAACTTTTAGTTTTCGTGTGCTGATTACTGAGCAGGCACCAAGGATAAGGTCAAACACTAGATCCGCTAGATAGTGCACAAGAGAGATAATTCTCGTAAGCAGATGATTCGTAGGTGTTGGAGGAGGTAAAATTTATGCTGGTGTTAACAAAGTTTCTATTTTGATGGCTCACGCGGTAAATCAGAGACTTACTGCATTATAGACTTTGCTGTTTAATTTTCAATGTTAAGTATCAAGACAAGCTCAAATAAGTTTTGTCGTATCAAGTATTAAACAAAGTCACAATTTTATTTATTCGTCTGGGACGTACGAAGTTAGGGTCGTGCGAAGTACAAGGCTCCAGTGTAATAGAATATTTAGTAATACTAGGATATGTTGTCTACCTGATAATTTACAATATACCTTAAACCAAAATGCCATCCAGCTCATAATTAAGGGTTCAGGTGCGGTTCGTCGTTGTATAAATTAAAAAGAACTAAAATTTGTTTAAAAAATGCATTATTACCGTAATTCGAACCTTACAAAAATGAGGTAGATCTCGTACTGTAGTAGCACAATATTTTTGTTTACAAAAATCCGATAAAGGTTGTAGCGTTCAATTCTATATCGTGGGAATGATTCAAAGTACATATCATGTTATTTCCTATACACATGTGTAATACGTCGCGTAGCACTGTTTAAAGCCCTCCTTACACTGACTATGTAGCAGTAAGCACCGGTTATCTTAGTAGTAGAAAATGTTTAACTGCAGTTGTGTTTAGGCACTTAATTAGCTTCCTATAATATTTTACTAAATCCAAAATGGAGTTTAATCAGTTGTCAGAAGTGGAGTCAGACTGCGCGCGCACATAAGGAGACAAGAAATATCAAGAAACTATAATCTCTTTTCATCCAACGGAAATTATGCAGTACACAACAATTACGTTTTGCCTCAAGCTAACCGCCAAAATTGAGGTAGTCTATATTTTAGTTCTTTAAATCCCTCTTCTGACTTTTAATTCCTTATCTGAAGGCGGATCTATACTATAAAAGCACCGAATGTTTTATTATTTTGGTAATTCCCGTTGTATGTATGTAACATGAATGAAATATGAAACATGTAACCGCAACCATAACAACACCATCCGCCAATAGATTTTAACTTAATTTTTTCAATTAGGGAAGTCGTGAAAATATGGAAACATCCAACCACCATACAATGAATTTACAAGACAATAAATATATACATTTGAAATAATTTCTCCATTATGCAGTAAATCCAATTCCTACAGTTGGGGAATTCCTTACAACTGGGAAAGCAAATTTTTCTTTCGTAAAAGTTTTGTGATTTCACACATCAAAGAAACCCAAATCTTTTGATCACTTTGTCAGAGCATACGAACTTGGGTCGGCAATCGCTTTTGTGAATCTGGCAATTATCCGCTTTCTTTTATGAATCAGTGAATAGTCTCACATCTTCAAGGTAATGATTGAGCCGTGAAGTTAAGAACAACTATGGACTAAGAGGTGTAATAGAGCACGGCAAACCGTTTCCGCCTTGTCAAATCAATTTGTTTTTCGCATTCTCTTAATAAAATAAGTTTGAGATAATAGCGATCGCTTCACAGCTTCAGACATCTCATTTGTCATGACGAAATCAAACCGCTTAGAAGTTGAAATCTATCTTCGTGGTTTGTTTTGAAGTAGGCACAACCAAACAACAACAACCACGAAGACGATAACGCTGCCCGTGTGATTCATTATTACCACTTCGTCAGTGATGTTGTCGTTATTATATTGTACTGAATGATTCCTCTATTTACATTTATACAAGCTAGCTTAGTTCACAAATCCGGCCTCAACAGGTGTGAGGCCGTGAGAATAGCTAAAAAGGGGAAGTTGAAGAGTATTAACAAGAACGGAACTTTAGAGAATTGTTCAGATAAAAAATAGGCGAATACGAATACACCACTTACCCGAACTGTATGTGCCATTGAAAATGATTTATTTGTTCATTACATCACATACAAAATAACCTCGATATTACGCGCCGTGATTTAACGCGATAGGTCATTGGAGATTCTATTAGTAGTTAAACGGCAGAGAAAAGAGTCTCGTGTTTTTCCGTGAACATCATCAAACCCCTCCTCGAATCCGACTTACGGAACTTAACACACTAGTTGCTAACTATACGTAGTATTGATGCGCACCGTGTATATTATTTGTTATTTCATATCCTCGGTCAGAAGCTATGTGATTACACTGATCTACAAGAAAATGTTACAAAATAAACTAACAACCGTTTCTATGTAATTCGGGTGCGCTGATTTCAAATCTGGTGTCAGATTTGTTCCTTTACGTCTAGATTTTGAGATATATGCGCTTTTTTTTATTTTTGTGGACATATTGGACACGTCACGTTTTTGATTTATCAACATGCATGTATTTGACACATGGTAAATGTTGTAAATTTTCATGGTAAATACATGCAGGTTGATAAGTCAAAAACGCGAGGTACTGGAAAAAATCTGACACCAGATTTGAGTTCAGCGCACCAGATATAGCTAATAACAACTAACATTTTGAAGTGTAACGGAGAAAATAAAATTTTTTAATTTTTTTTTACTAGTAAAATATGTCCACAAATATGACAAAAAGTGCATATATTTCGAAATCTAGACGTATAGGAAAAAATCTGACACCAGATTTGTAATTAGCACCCCAAATATAGGTAAGAACAACTTATATATTGCAGCGTATCAAAAAAAATGTTTCATTTGTAGATCAGTGTTATTATTCCTTGCCACTTTATGCGCCTGCACATCTGATTATCTAATACTGTATCTAATATATGATTGGACTTCATCTTGATTTTCCAGTAGTTTATCATGAGAATCCAATTTCAGGCCGAAACACAACTGCAGTTAAACATTTTTTACTTCAGTATTCTGATAACCAGTGCTTATTGCTCCATAGTTAGTGCAAGATGGGGTCTAAATAGTTCTACGCGACATATTATATCCGTTGTTACATCATGTGTATAGGAAATGACACGATATGTACTTTGATTCATTTTCACGATCTAGAACTGGATGATACAGTATCGAAAGCAATGAATTTTAACGATTTTACACTACCCCCTTTTTTTCTCGTAATGTCATTTTATGGACCTCATCGATGGCGATGCGTTTACACTGTATTGTTATATTGCTGACAAATGAGACAGAATTGCGGTCTATATACGTTGTACTACGAGTATTTGTCTAATGTTTTTAGTACTGTTCTTTGTTTCCCTAGGTAAATAGAGAACCGATAAAGCATTTCATTACCTCATTTCATTCACGCGTTGTTATATTTGAAATGAAGTATTCACTATACTTTCTGGTGATGTGAAATTTCGTCATGTCTACGCTATGTGGTTACAACATGTCCATATACGGTAAACGTTGAAAACTAATTCTCGACTTGCCGTATAGAAGAATAGGATATTTGTTGTGTATCAAGTGGAATCAATTTAAATAGTGAACGAAACCTCAGAAAGTGAAGTACAAATACAGAGAGGTGAAATTGAAATCTCCCTTTCAGACATCGCATATCTACACTAGACTATTGTGTCCAGCCGTTCAAACCTCATTCATCCTCATGATGGAAATGAAATGAGTCATTTATCTACAAAAAATATCTCTGTATTCATAGTCGATCGTCGGGCATACGTTTATTCCCACGGTCTTCGTCGTCGGTTGCGTGTCCTAACCGTACAGTTGCTAAGGCTAAAAGTGCATCATAGCAGGGTCACCAGCGTGACAACGCAAATGATTGATCGATAGCGTTGGCACTGTTGATCAACTAACTCCTTGTATATGTGCCCACGCGTTTTCGTTCGAGCTTTATAAAGAAACAGGAAATTAACGATGTGTACTTAAAAAGGCTCATACTACCAGCAACTCACTTTGTTCATTAGTTATTAAAAACACACTAAATTAACTCCTAAATTGTATTTTGATACAGACATGTTTTCTGCGGTGTATACTAAGAACTGTAAGTGGGCGTTGGTGAGGGGGCGTACTCGTAGTTGCGGTGAAGTACTTAACAGAATGTAAATTTACCACCGTATTGCGAGTTCAAATTAGGGCAGAAGGATTGTTGTGGCATTAATATAGTATTTTATAAATATTTAGGTCAAATTTTAGCGTGGAATTTCAATATTGAAACCGAATTAATCGTTTGCGATAATTTTACAATGCATCTTGTAATTCGCCAAGGGACGGATCAAGCTAGTTCGGGACCTGTAGCAAATGTTTGATGCAGGGCCCCTGGTTTAATTAAATTTGCATTTAAAATTCAGTAGTTTACTTAAACATGTGAGTCATGGCAATGATCGCTTGTATATCACATGAATTCTACAAGCAACTATAAATAGTGTTCTAGAAATTATCCTATTAGTTGGTTATTTAAACTTACTGGCGTGTTACTACTAAACCTAACTTAAACTTAAATTCAATTGGCTAAAATGAACTTTGGCCTTGGAAGTATTAGAGGCCATGATTATCTTCAGCTACATTATTACTTAGAAAAAAAATGAATCTATTTCTATCAAATTCAGCACATGTAGTCCTTAAAATCCTCGGATGGTTTTAAGTTATAAGATTTGGGTCGAGGTTTGACCACTTACGTTGAATATTCCTTTATAACCCGTTCTTCACTCCTCTTTTCCCTCAGTTAACAATTTAATGTCTAGAATGATTAAAATTATATGAGTTTGTATGTATAATGTAGACCAGGGCTTCCCAGCGGGGTACAGGTGGAACCCTGGTGTCCACAGCACGATTACAGGAGGTCCAAAAAACTGATACACTAAAATATACGAAATATGTGGTATCCCTGTACGCTTTTCATCAAATACCAAGTAGACTAAGATATGTAAACTACTACTTATACATATGGCCATCCCGGAAACAATTGGCGGTCTACAGCGAAAAAAGGTTGTGTAGCCCTGATGTAGACTATACATGTGGTAGAATGCTTGCATATTTCGGTGCACATATTTAAGAGAAATCGCAATAAGATACATGTCTGTCTAATCCTATGATGAGAGATTTACAGTTACGCATGAAGCTTGACTTTCTGTAACCATATGTCTGTTGATGGAGCTCACCAAGGAAACCATAGGTATTTTTATATATGCAGAATAATCGTAAGTAAGTTTTTCTACATAGCATACGTCTATGAGTATGACTTTCTACTGATGTTTTACGGCTTCTTTTAACACGTAAAACAATCATTTTTACGTAAACGCCGGAAGTGTGCGTCACGATACCCTACAGACGTCGAGACGTATGATTCATGATATATTACTGTTCACGCCGACCTTGAGCGACAGTATTAGTCACTAGGGCTTTGCGACCTTGGTCTCGGAGATTATAGCTTATAGATCACAGGAAATAACGCTATATAACTTGAAATGACTAAAGTTTATAGATGTAAGTCTGTTGTCTATTGTCTGTTTACCTGCCGCCGTGTACACCCACGCCGTTTGACGAAAAAATAATATATTGGTTTGACTGTTTGCTAACTACTTCAACGGCAAAAAAGTCACAGATATACCAATACCGTTCTACAGTTGGAGGGTTATTTTCATATTTAGTCCTCCACCTGTGTGTGGAGACAGAGAAAAAGCATTTATATAGTTAAAGCTAGAATTACTCTATTGATAAAAAAATAATAAGACGGTATCTTTGAAATAAACCTTTCACTGTGTGGTATTGATGCTGAGCTTTCATTACACTTTCGAAGACTTAAGTGAAATATGGTCACAAGAAATTGCGACTCGAGTCGGGCCTGATTCCTTGAGGAGAAGTAAAAAAACAATTGGTATATTTTATATCGGGCATATTGACCAATATAATGCTATCAAATTATCGTTTAGTAACATTAACATCGTATATAATAGTACATAAATAATATGGAGATGAATATATACATTCCAGCTGACCTTAGGGCCTATCAAGAATACTGACAATGGTATCACAGTAATTTTGAGTATCACTCGTTGAAATTGTATTCACAACTAGAGCTTGATATAAACAGTAATTTATCAATAATATGAGACAGCGACCCAAATAGAGTCCACCACAGTTGAACCCTTGATAACTGAATCGACGTTCTTCACATCTGTCGTCACTGCGACTGTATCGACCAATGTGTTATATAACCCATCCCCGAGATACGTACGTCATGGAAAACGATAAGCTGCCTCTCTCAAATGTTGATTGTTACTTAATAACCGTATAAGAAATTATAACAATGAATGGTACTGTTTAATTTTGATACTAATGGAATATAAATAAAAAGCATTTCCGCGTAATATGAAGCATTTCCGAGTTCAAGATCTTATTACTTACCAAACAAAGAGTACTTTTTACTTACAAAACACGAGTAAGCTGTATGACTATGAACCATGATAATTTCGAGAGGCCAAACCGGTAATATAGAAACAGGAGACAAGGGAACTTTGAACTTTTGTGGCGAAATCATTTCCAGCAGAAGCGTATAAGCGTTGGAGTCATATACCGTTTAAGTGATATCCACGTTCCCATGGGGAAAAGCTTTGTATTACGTCTTAGTATAGGGACTACAAGCAATTATCCAACCGGTTAGGTATTTTTAGGTATGACGCAATCCCGATTATTACGTCATTCCGCCAGTAAGTAATAGCAGCGCTAAAATAAATAAATGTTCTCATAGCAAAAGAGAATTGAAACTATCTCCGGAAAGAGAACCTATTTGTGTACAGTAAATAAAAATATACTTACAAACCTAACACTGATGTGACCCGTATGAACCTTACTGCAGTTCTTTTGGATAGAGTACCATATTAACATGAATACAGTGCGTGGAGCAATTCATTACTGATTCATTTTCGTTCAAAATTATCACGTTCTCGTAAGAGCAGCGGTGATTCCACCAATTTAGGAAGTCGTGAGTTTGCGTAGGCCGATGGCATCTACTTTGAAGGGATAATACTCAAACCGGCAGTACCACCTGTACCACCATTATACTAAATACCGATGTACCACAGTAAATGCTGCTGTAGCTGACATCGTGGCTGCACTCGTCACATCAACGATGATGTGCAATATTAAAACGTGAAACCTAATATTTAGCTGGTACTGCTGGTACGGGTGGTACTGCAGGCTTTAGTATTGTCCATATCAAGTATGTATTATAATGTCACATCTGCTGCAGTTGCAGTCACCTGCAGGCAGTATTTACCCCAGTATTCTTGCAAAAATAATTCGAATATAATGACTTCTTTAAATATTTTTTAGTAAATTTTATTCCCACCCTTAATGACCGCATACTAATAATTCTACGGTCTATGAAAATTCAGGACTGTGTTGATCACCTTTGTCAGTTAAAAAAGTAACAATTTTAGGATTACCTTGGTCGTATGCAGGACTAAACGTAGTTCAATATAACAGGAAATCATTCTGAATCTTGCAGGAAATGAGATTTCACTTAGTTCATGGCCTCTTGTATATCAAACAGATTATACAATAACTATTTAACTAAAGTGCAATTGAATAATATTACCTTAGCACCCAAATATATATAGTTTATCTGGGATTAGTTAAAATAGAATTATATTATATCAAATATGATTCGGATTGCAATTTCTGGGTTTTCATGCACTGGTAAGCAAATATATCTTCTAATTTTTTGATCGACAATATTACTTTAACGAGTTCCGAAAAATGCAATTGCAAATATTGTATTCATATTTATCGGGGATTCCCCTGGGATAAAGACAGGGGTTTCCCTTGATTTTCAATGTTTTTTCATTCAACCCAACGTCCCCTTTTTACCCAGCAGTTTCAGTCCACCCGACATTGTCCAAATGGCCACCCTTTTACCAATATAATATCTGCACCGTGTACGGATTTCAAGCGAATTTCCATTTAACGCACAGCATAAACTAAAAGTACAGTATTAGAGAAATTAGCACAGTATGTTGTCGTAGGAGTAACTAACCGCTGTGAATTATCTGGATACAGTTATCTCGGGTTATATCAAACCGCCGTAAAATGAGGATCTGCTATATTTACTTAAATAGCACTTACTGTGGGTTGAAAGATTGATTTTGTATAATAGACCTTCAGGTCCAAAATAAACACTATAATGATGTTGACAGATGTTTGAACCATACTATCTACTGTCAGAGTATTTCAGTTACAAGCCTTCAAAATATCCCTTGATGAATGTGTGTGTCATTACGCGAAATATTTATTACCTGTATCATCAGTAAATAATCAGACCTAGGAAGAATTCGTTCTTTACAATAGCGAATTGACGTTTTGTAAACAATAATGTAAGTAGATTCATGATCCACTATAGTCAAAAGATGTGCATATTGCAAAAGACATTAATGATCAATTTGTCAAACTAGTACAGTTTAAAATTCCGACTATTTACACAGGAAAATGATCGCAGATCAAATGAACTATTTACCTTTTCCTACGGTGGGAGTTTTCGACCACCCAGTGCAAATAGTGAACAAAAACATTTTCATTAGAGGGATTTATTTAACAAGATAAAGAACTCCGTCACATGGGAATTGACTCATTTAATATTTAAACTAGTCAGTTCAAACATCATCTATTCGAATGCCATTTCAACTAGTCATTTTTTTAACTCAATTTGCTATGTAGCCTATTTTATCCGATGTGGGTAAATAAATGCTGTACTGTAGTGTGGGAAATATTTACTATCGACATGGTGAAACACTAAAAGCACTGAGCTGTGGCGTGTTTTATGTATTTGACATTAAAAGCATCCTTTTCAGAACTTACTCACTTCAGCAACGCACCACATCCTTCCTCCAGAAATATTGAACGCTGGAAGTACTGGAATAGTGTTTTACCAAACAAACATTGCCCCCTATATAAATGTCACAATATATATACAATATTCCCACCGCCCAATTTAATATCATTTCATGCTCACAGTTTGCAGTCGCAGTTTTCCGAAACCCAACCGTAACGTTAATTCAAGTTGAACTGTATAAACAAATATACTAAATTGCCTTGGAAAATTAATGATTTCATTACATTTTTTCACAGGCTTTAAAATGATATAGCATTGCATATCACATAGCATTGAATTTCAATTTCAATACCGCATCATTCTGAGAAAATGGTAAAGAAAGCCTTCACTGAATATATTTCGGGTAGAGACTAAAATGTGTTCGCACACAAGAAAAAACTCAGAAAGGAGTTTGAAAGTGAATAATAAGATATCTGCCCCGAGTGCCGGCTACCCCAGGAATGGTGATTAATTGATGCGATAAATCATTTTTGCAAATAGGGTCAAAGGAGATCTTTGTAACCCTACCTCACAGGCTGAAATTAATACCACTTCTATCTCTACCGGCACCGTTCTATTAGAAACTAAAAGATATCGCGTTTCATCAAGTGACCTTCGCCTGAAAATATATTCACTGCTTGTATATTTATCACTTGATACATACTAACCTGTTACATTTTTCAAACACGGGTCCCCCTAAGCTATTTCAAGTTGAAACTGTTGCTCGGTTTATTTGCATTATAAAAATGGTAAAGATCAATCGCTTAGGCTAGGGCTTCCCAAACTGGGACCGCTAGTCAGCAGGGGGGTACGCGTCGAGTTTGAGAGGTCGCAAAGAGTACACCAATTTCCCACAAAGTATCACATCTATATGTATTGTTCTTGTTCTGACTTCCGAAACGCAATTATTGAAAATAGTGTAAAACATAAATCTTAACTGAGTTGTAGACTCTAAATAAACACCACTATAGTGCGACTTTGTTACATAGTTAACGCGTACCAGTAACTACATAGAGATCAGCATTGACGAATATTGAGCCACGGTTGGACTTGCTACGCAACAAAAAGCATTCGCACCCTTCACACTGAATAATTCAGTTGTGTTAATCTGAATAAATGTCCGTTTGTGGTTTGTTCTCGAACACTAGAAGTTAAGATTATACTGTTTCAATGAAATATATAACATGTATATTTTGAACTGTTTATTACTGTCAAACATGATGGGTCGCGGAAAATTGTAATAAATTGGAAGGGTTCGCTAGCCAAAAAAGTTTGGGAAGCCCTGGCTTAGGCTACCCACAGACTATCAATATCGCTTGTTTCAAATTGGCGTAAACCGAGAAACATTCGCTCGACTACATCCTACAGATTAAATCATTTCATACAGGATCGTTCGTCCGTATCAAACTACTCCTAATTTCAATTCGCTTATACACACCACATTGATGCAGTTTAGTTTACATAAAACACGGAGTCTCGCTATTCTCCATATGGTTTTCTTTTCCGCGGTTTTCTGGTGATTGACTTCCAATACAACAAAAACCTTACACATCCCCCTGTCGACAAAATTCATCTCTGTTTGCTGGTCTCAGTGACATACGAATAAACAAATTTGAGCTCATTTCTCTTCAAGACATGTTCCTGGGAAGTCGTTCGAATAGAGAAATCATTGTTCTTCGTTAACCTGGAGAGACCATATCGTCATTTTGCAGAATTCCCCGTAGAACGGTTAGTTTAAAGCATTTAAATGAATTTAAGGAAACAAACAGTATTTCGACTTAGTGCTGATCATTCTATTGTTTGTTTTTCTTCACGAGGATGTCTCGTCTCGTCGACTCAAATTAAAATCAAACAAAAACACGAAATCCAAGAAATACTGTAGAAATGCCACTAGCTAAGGCACGATAATACATTGTAAATTGCAATGGTGGAATCGAGTTAAAATCGAGTTATACACTTTGGACTCGATTCGAGTTGATAGTCAATGGTTAGTTAAACTGGGTTCTGGTTTTAAGTGGAGTCGCTAGTCAAGTGATCTAGATTCTAGATTCTAGATTCTAGAAAACTGTTCTAAATAAAACGGATTTTAGTTGCACCATGGCATGACATTTGATTACCTCGACTCCAATCAAGTCAAGATTTAGTTAAACGAGTCTCTAATCAAGTTGAATGATACTCAACTTCACTCCAGTCGAGGTGGGTATATGAAAATTACGACTAGAGCCATTGTTGTATATCGGGTTCCCGGAGTGCTAATTTGAATTTCTGAGGGATCATTCGGCAAAAGGAAAAATTACTCCCCGCCCTTTCCTCGTATTATTTTACTATGATTAGCAAGCAAGCAGATCACTCGTGATCCACCTTGCAAAATTTCTCTTGTTAGCCGCTGTTTATTACATTGATGTATTTGTTCACCTACAATGTTGCGGTGGAATACCTTGAGCAGATAGATTTAAAGCTACATAATTTAGTATCCCACACTGTCAGATTTAATATCCTTACATGGGGAACGTAAGTATGTTCCTGATTTAGCTTTTTTAAATTAGGAGTCGATTGAAACCAGTTTGGTAGAGAAATGTTCACGCGGCTTTATTAGTTTCATGTTAATAGTTATATATATTGCTTCACATGTTAAGAAATGCAGCATGAATGAATGTATGTGGCATTCAGTACTATCTTTCCATGTTTCCAGGTCCTATTAATAAGTTTCAGTTTTATAGTAGTACACCTACAAGTACTGAACTGACTTGAGAAAATCTGAATCTATACGTTTATGTTACCGTAAATACACTCCAATGACGCACGTACATGATATGATCCGAAACACCATTCATTCAACATATTCTCAGAAATACCGCTAGCGCTTATAGGAACCACAGGAAAGTTCAATAAAAAGCTTTTTTAAAACTATTTACGAGAATTTTCCACATTTATGTAGCCAAAAAAGGCAATAGACGATACGAAATATCGAGATTATCCGTTTTGTTTATACTGCAGATTATTGCAGTTGTCATTATTGCCGCATTCACGTACGTACTGCTCATGTTGAAGTCAAAAATCTGACAAATCCTTCAGGCAAAGTCGTCAGTCGTCAGTCGATCGTCAAATGTGGTTCGAAAACCAGAATGAATTTAGTTTAGTCAAGTTATTAATGTAATGAAGCATGGTAGTTTCAATAGGCAACGAGAGAAAATAAATCCATTTTTCACAATAAAGTAACCCGATTCAGGATTTTTTTATACATCTCCAGAGACTCGAGTTATTTGAGTTCATTTAATCAAGTTTGAATCCAAACTGCAACTCGAGTTGAGTCTTTACGAGACGCTGGTATCGACTACTCGCTATTCATTCTAGAATCTAGAATATACATTGCAATACAAGAAATTACTGTTAATATTGGGTGATATAAACTTCATTTGTTGTAGCGCCAGCTTGTGTTAACATTGCATGATGGCGGATAGCTTGGTCAACTGCTATCGACTGCTATGTTCTGTGCACTTTTGTTCTCGTTGCAGTGTCTCTGCTTTATTTTTTTATTATCATTAAAATTTCCTATTTAAACTGTTGTCGAGTGGCAGAGTTGCATCTGAAGAATTAACTGACAAAAGTTTATGCGAACGAAGTCCGGAATACTTCTTCAGAAATATTAAGGAGAGTTGGTGAAAGAAATAGGCACGTTTACTTTGCTGTCGTTAAATTCAATATTCTTCCCTGTTTCCAGCGCCTTAAAAGAAACACACAAGAGTTGAGTATGTGACGAAGTAAGGAAGAAGGAAAAAAGTGAGGAAGTCTGCTTGCATATATATACAAGGGTTCTCTCAATACAGGTTCAGTAATCAGTTCAGCTGTGTTGAAGTCAGATGGAACAAACAGCTGTAATTTTGAGCTATCTACCACAACTTGGGTTTTCGAAGTAATCTTTTAGTATAGTCGTTTCGGTCCAACTGCGGTGCTGATCTAGCTTGAAATTATGTGGTTCAAAGAGCTTAATTTGCTAAAGAGATAGCGTAGGAATAATGATGCAGTCGATATACAGTAAATAGCAAATTGACGTCAGGTGGTTTACAACGCTTGACCTACGAGCCACCTAAGCGTGTGCTGGTACGCCAGGCTCACTTTATCCAAGTATCGAAAACAGGTTTATTTCAGCCGCAGTTTGAGAGCTGTTATATGAGCACTTTGTCAGCCAGCAATCAGTCAAATTAACTCATCGTAATGTTTGACGATTTTGCACAGAATTCTGGTTTTACGTTACGACTCGCATCATTTAATGTGCGTTTGCAGTTTGTATATACGGCTGTTAAACCGTGACTGCTTTAATTTAGTCGTCTGTGTTGACATGAATCGAGTGGTTGGAGTTTGTGTAAACCCGTGGTCGACTAGGTTGATTTCAAATCTTAATTTTGTGAAGATGTTTTCTAATTGCAAAATTCGGTTCTTTCAATAATATAATTTACACTCGTAAATAATCATGACCATATCTTCACAACGTTCGATTTCTTTCTGGATGGCGCGCGCCGGTAATTAATCCTCCGACCTGAGCAACAAGTAGAAACATGTGGCATAAAGATACGATAACATTCTTATTTTGGCAACGCCGCCCACAGTTTTATGTACCCACAGCCGTATTTTTAGTCACGTTGTCTCGGTCTCAGTAATCAATCACTCTGCTCGAGTTCTATACTGCACAGATATAACAGATTGTAATTTATCTTTGGAGTAGGGGTCGCTTCGTGCAATGTCGGTTAGTCGCTGCACTATTTTCACTTTTGTCATTCTTACAAATATGAGGCATCGTTGAATTCTTTTTTGTATGGATCCTCATTTTATGCTGAGCTAGGCGATTCACTCAACAGCAGCATCAGTGCATTGACGGAACTGTGCGAATGAATTATTCTTTGTTCGCAGAACGTCCGTCCCAACGCTTAGCACGAGGTCTGATAATCCGATCATTGTATACTGAATTCACTTGTATAAATTTAAACGTCAGTGTTCTACTACACAGTAAGTAATAAGCCTAGCATAAATTGCTAGTTGATAGGTACAAATCATAATCCCGAGGCAGATACGAAACTTGTCCTTAGGTATTCATATGGTTTGGTAAACGTCATTTATCATCTTGAATGGCTCACTCGATATAAAAGTTGATTTAACTCTACAACCTTCGCTATCTGTAACCAAATCTCTGTTAGTCATTAATCGGCAACATTCGGCTTTTTAGGCACCTAACTACCACGATTTCAATTTTCACGTCTAATTTCACCTAAATACAATGAATTTCGTCTTCCCTATTTTATATTCCTTTAACAAGTTTATTATTCGTGGTATTATTCATTTATTAATTTATTATTTATTATAATGATGATGATTCTTCGCCTATCTAAAGGCATACGTAGGGCTTAGCGGTCAAGAGATCGAAAAACATATCTAGAGTGTCGCCTGCTAGCAAACCTGATAATATTCTGCTATTTTTAGTTCGAAAAGTATTACAGTAAGGTTTGGTCTTATTTTGAATCGTATGAGAAGGTCGTGGAGATTTCGTTATCAGATTGCAAGTATGCCCTGGCGACGACTCCACTGTATAGATTCAGTTGTCTTATTTGGTGTAGGGTAAATAGACACAATGCGTTTGGCGTAACGTTGTCTGTGCGTGGGCTACCTGTAAGTGATCTACGGCTATAAGGTGTTATACAAGCAGAGGCTTAGTCTGGGTTATTGACCCCGTAAATAAAAATGAACTTTCGGTCTTATCTTGCTTGCGATCACTGCTTGTCAGATACAGTAAAAGACTTACAGGATCGGTCGAAAAAGAAGAAATCTATATTTCTGTTAAAAAAAAGTATGTATTATATTGGATTCATCTTATTGCGTACCATAATCAGAGATTGGATATTGAAGGAAATAGGCGCTGTTAACATTTGTGTACTGGACAAAACTTTTCCCAGCTGTTTATAACATTGAAACAGATATATATTTATCAACCGTACAGTATATCAAAAAGAATGCACTCTGATCTATATTATTTTCAGGAGTATCGAGGGAGGTTTTTCATGCGGATCCTACTTATATTCAAATAATATCGGTTTGTTCAGAAAATATCAATGTAATGTAACAGTACTGAAGAGATTGAACAAATATGTATGCTGGTTGTTGCAATACCAGTCATTACCATGACCACCTATGGTATTGTGTTATGTGATATTATTGTGAAAATAAATTATTGCAGTTTTGGGTTTTAAGTTACATTTTAATGAATATGCTTATGCGGGAAACTTTGCTGAGATCCAGAGTGATATGAGTACTTGGAGAAGTGCGAAAGGTAATTAAAGGGTTTTACCACGCTGGGTGGGGATCGGGTAAAAAGCATTACTATTCTCCATCAGTATTATATTACCCAGTAGTGTAGTGAGGCGGGAACACCTGGAAATATTGATGATATTGATGAAATACACATCACTGTTATTATTACTACATCCAAGGTTAGCAAGTGTAACGTAAGCAATAATGCCTGCCCTGATACTATTGTTCATCCAAAAAAAAAACATCCACCCTAACATTTTCAACTTGCGTTTCCACCCTTCAATTTTTACCAGTTCATCAGTAAAATTTTTTCAACATGCATTTTAGTTTAGATCACATTGAAACTGCGTAAAGTAAATTGCTGTGTATCAACTATACTGTTACTATCAGTATTGCTGTACTTCAAATTGTCGGCTATGTATTCTTGCTGCTGGTCATTATGTTTTTTGCTGGTCTTCCACATCGTTGCTCCACCGATGACGATGGCGGCGTGTGGTGTCGACATCCAAAAAATGAAAACCCGCCGTATCGAGGCCATCCGAGGACAAATTTTAAGCAAATTGGGCTTTACGCAACTGCCCCGAGATGAAGTTCCACCCGGTCGTGTCCCGGAAGAGATCGAATCGATGTACAACCGTACGCGGGATTTCGTCGAAGAGCAAGCCCGGCTACGCCGCGAAGACTGCGCCGAGCGAGAAGAAGATTATTACGCTCAAGAGGTCGTGACTGTTTACACTAAACGTGTACAGTCAAGTTTTGAAGAAGGTAAGACGTTTCTAAATGTTGGAAAGCAAATATAACGATGAACAACGTTTTGCCGTCGAATTGGAACCTTTTAGGAAGCAAACTAATTACCTCGATGTGAGATTCCGATTACTGACTGATTGGTCGTCAAAATATATATATTCAATTTAGTTTAGCTCGAACTCGGTTAGCACGAAATTTTCGGCTCAGTCAAGTTCATTTTTCCGGTCAAGGGCCTATTCGGCGCCTGTTAGCTTGAGTTCGTCAGTAAAGTTCATGCTGGTGTTAGCAAATTGCCAATTTTATCCACCTCCTAAAATTCTAGTCACCACGATGAGATTTTTTTCCCAGAGGAAATATGTATCATCCTTTGATTATTTTATTTTACATTTGCAACGATTTATTTTTGCATGTAAGTCAACTTCTCGCCTTTCGGTCTCTTCTCTACGCTTCGGTACGATTTCGCTTGAAAGAAATAGGCTCGAATGGTTCAAAAAAGTCGGTTGTTCAAGGCCTTTATCGTAGAACAGTATTTAACTGGGGTCACAAAAGCGGTGAACAGCTGAAACAACAACAGTCTGATTCTTTTCCGTTTCATCGGCTTGTTAGAATTGTTGTAAGCTTAACAATACAACCTCGCGACGCCATTGGTTGAAATTTAAGTGTAAACAGCAGCACTGACGTCGGAAAGGCTACATTTCTGCATATCTTGCAGACACACAGACTGGTGTTTCTGTGTGTTCGACGCTGTATTGAGTTGATTATTCCGATTTACTCACCGATTTGTCTATCCAAACACGTTATTTTGCGTTTTTTTGGAATCTGTTGCTTGTAATTGAGGTCATCAATCCGTCAAAACTGTATGTAGATATGTTAGGAACACATTACCTGTTTGGCATGAGTTTATGCCCGGAGAAAGTGTTATATTAAACTGTATATGCCTCCATAATATAGAAATGTATACCCAAGTGCGGTGAACGGGAGAACATCGTTTATTTGGGTCAAAAATGTGAGAGAATAAATGACTAAATCAATCACGCACGTCTTAAATGGTACCACAGGTCATAGGTTATATCACACATCTTGTGTAATTTCCGCAATGATTATTTATTCGATGTTTATCTACTCCTTAACTGGTTACGGGACCTTGCGCTTGGTCTAAATGCGCTGGAATCGAAGTGTGTCTATATGATGCCTATTGACCACGGTGTCTTATAAATTAAATTTCGTCGATTATAAATTGTTAAGTGGGATACATTTCTTCACAATTTGGACAGTTACATTCTATGTATTTATGGAAGACGCAATATTTGTCTATTTCTTACGTGGGCAATGGGGCAAATTAGGCTGCAGCATCATTTGCATTTGCAAGTTGAGTTATGGATAGCTTAAGTTTTAAAACTGTATACAAGAATATATGAACAAACATAGGGACGACATAACTTCTCAGTAACACACGAATATTATGTTTCCTTTTAGCATGTAATGCAAGCATACAATACAATATCCAACTTGTTAAATCACGATACACGAAAGTAATGTTGCGCAGTGTTCTCCTGCATCTAACTTCTCGAAACTGGGTCATTTGAGAGTCCCTTGGGAAAGCAATAGATTTCTTCTGTAGGGCGAACGAATTAAGTCAGCAGTAAAGTTTTTCAGAAACTTTACGCCGCTACTAAATTTAGAAGTCATCCGATTTCCGCTCGCTTGTATGTTTTCTTCCCACGCTTATAAAAGTTCGGAAATAGGTCGTAAATGTGAAGAAACTAATTTAGTTCCTTCGGCCTTCCGTGCAACTGACAAATTCGATGTCTTGGTGTGGGAGCGTAATGGGTATGGGTAAATAAATTGCCAATTCCGTCAAGTAATAAAGGAAGTTAATTGACGAATTAAGAGAGATGAAATTGATTTCACGTGTGTCTAACCAAACTTATTCAATGGACTGGTAAATCTATTGTGAGTTAAACACGGTTCACCAGTGGATGTAATTAGCTAACGACGCGAGGTACAATCAGCTGTGGATTTGTATGTACAGACATACGGTAGATCCTCCCACAGACTTGTCCTATTCACAGTCTGCCATCCTATCACTGTCGGCTGTTTTTATTACGGACCTCGTGAGAATGGTTTAATCTTTCAAAAAGTCGCTTTCAGTCTCTTAAGACAGCACAGGTGTTATTGAGAACCGAGAGGGTCCCATATCGTAATACAGTAAATCTGGATTTAATTACTTTCGCCTTGAATATAACTAAATTCGTCAACAGCTTGCTGCTTATTCTCTGTCAGCCCACGCAGAAATACACTCAACCAACGTCAAAATCAATTTAATAACCAGATGGGTTCAAGGAGGCGGCTTGTTAGTTGACACGGTTCGTCAGAACATACGATGTATTTGTAATGACGAAAAATAATATTTAAAGCATAGAACCCATAAATCGAGTGTAGAGCTGCATAGATACACACGCAAATATTGAATCTTCGATCAGCCAACAGCGAAAATCGAC
Source organism: Halocynthia roretzi (assembly GCA_013436055.1). Lineage (NCBI taxonomy): Eukaryota > Metazoa > Chordata > Ascidiacea > Stolidobranchia > Pyuridae > Halocynthia > Halocynthia roretzi. The sequence continues at coordinate 31,742 of QRAM01000148.1, read as the reverse complement.
GATTGATTATTATTGTTTTTATGATTTTATTGTATATTTCTGAAAACTTATTTAAGGGAAGAAATGCAATAATCTGCCCATTAAGTTACCATTCTAGAGTATGTTCTGCAACGATGACGACCTGTGTCGTAAAATTTGTCCCCTTTTTTCACAGTCGACTGTTTAGAGATTAGCCCTTGTTTCGGGGTAGTCAGCCAAGTAACCGCCTTACGGGAAACAACTACTCGGACGTCGTCTTCCGTAGTTTTTTGATCTTTGTTGTTGAATCGATACGGGGATTAAATTTAAGGCAGGATAAATTGAGCATCTCGTCACTTTGGGACATTGCTATACTGCGCTGCATGTATGGCACTTGTGTGGTCCGCAGTACTTCGAACATCAAACAAAATTTCCGCTAACTGCAAACTAAAAACATTTCCGTAAAGGAGCAGATGACTAACATAAATATGGCTGTTCCAAAAAATTTCGAATGTTTCCACCCGATACGGAAAGGATTTCGTATATATGTATATCGGTATATTTTAATAGAATTACTTTTGGTTTTTGCGCTCGTAAAGCCGTGGTTGTCAAAGCGGCTTTACTTATCTGAGCTCAACGCTCTTATTAGCTGAACCTTCCTCAACTCTGATTTACACTCGACTGCACAAAGGCAAAGCGACTTATTGAATGATGACGAATATTTTGCGCACTGTCAATGTTTCCAGTTCCGTTGCAGAGATGATGGAACGGTGGAATGACCTAATTGTTAGTTATGGGAAATGTCGCGGTAGTCACTGAAGCGAGGATGATACCAAATTAAGACGATTGATATCGGAGTCGTTTGATATATACAATGGATTGCTGTACGAAACTTGTCAGTTGAATAGTAAACAGCTTTGTAGTTTACGTAAATGTGAACACCATCCGCCTCATCAATAGTTCACAGCGCCCCTGTTAAGACCCACAGGCTTTCTCGGACAAGCCCGTGTCGATCTGCTAGTAGTTCTTAAACTGCTATACAGTACTACTAGTATTCGACACACAATTTACACGCGATTTTACAGCTTTAACATTCAGCCCTTAACTTCAGCTTACAGTATTCTAAAACGCAACCGCTCCGCAAACTCCCTCTGGAATCTATACAGAAATGTTAATGTTTTCACAGGATTTCTGCATTCCTGATTACATTCCTATTTTATGTACAGTATATTATTGAAGTCGCTTCACGCCGTGTTTTGTTGGCCTTACGTGGGAAAGCTTTCCGTTTTGTCAACTTGATGATACTCTGCAAAGCTTTATAAGACCTTTATATAAAATAAATGTGAAGGGAATGTAAACAGACTGAGTTTCCCCAAACCCATCATTACTGACCGCTCTCTGAGAACGGGCCCCTACGCATAGAGTTTATTTTATATTTACTTTTCTAAACTCGGTCTCTTTTTCAGTTGAATCATACAAAAACCGAAAGTTGCTGTATGAAGTATCCGAATTTTTCGAGTTTGATCTTGATTCGTACAAACTGGACCCAGATGCAATTACCAGTGCATCACTTCGACTATATCAAGTTCAAAATCCATCGACCGATAGTCGGATAAGTCAGCAGGTGAGTTGTTTTTACCGTAATCGAATATGCCGGTAACTTTCCACCAAGCGCACACGATGAATCTGATAATTTTTGGTAAAGATCGACATGCATCAGCTGACATTACCGACTAAGGAAGGTCGCGGTCCGGGAAGGCATTTTCTTAGCATGCGTCTGGTGGACACACTGGGTGAAGGATGGCAAACATTTGATGTTACTTCCACGGTTCGAGATTGGATCCGATACCCAAGTGAGCACCATTTATTGCATTCGATAGAAGCGTACTGGGTTTGTGTGAATTGATCTATGCTTATCGAGATCTTGATTTCATCAAGTCATAAGTTATAAACTCGAGATTCGTGTTAAAAAGAAAGCAACGATATAGCTCAAAGTCATTAGCTTATATTTAAGCAGTCAAAAATAATCGCGTATGTGCTGTGTGAACAAAATTTCAAACATGCTTAATGTCTCTGGTATCTACTGATACTCGAAAGCCCTTGATTCTTCGGAAGGGTCGAATAATTGTATAAGTTCATCTGCAACCGACTATATAACACCCTAACTATTCAACGCCTTTAAATAAAGTCCAGTCAATTAAGAAGTGATGAACAAGTCAATCACATTTGGCCCAGTAGTAAAAGTAAACAAAAGTTTAATATTGCCCCAGTTACCGTTATTTCGTGTTCACATCACAAGCAAAAATACAGAAGGTAGTGGAGGAAATTCATCTTTGCTTGCAGTCGTAGGGTCAAAGTTCATTTGCTGATTTGCTACATTTGTTGGCTATCTTTCGTTCGTTTGTTTTGTATGTTGCTAGTTATTGGGGAATTAGGATATTTAATCTTGGGTGATTCATATAATAAGTATCTGGTGGGTAAACGTCTGCACGGTTTTTAGTTTCGCTCAAAGTCGTTTCAGTTCAACTCGTGATTTTCAGGAATCTAACCTCGGCGTGAATTGAGGTTTAACCGTGAAAAAAATACTGCTGCGCATACAATGCTGCTATCATGTAATCCTAGTATTAGAGAAAGTAGCAGTTACTTTTCTCCCGTAATGAAATCCAATATCAATACAGTAATTATTATATTATACAAATGAAAATGATATAATTGTTAGAGATTTGAGTACTACAGCATATTATACCAGACTAAACCTTACCGAAATTAATCATGAAAAATTATCACAATTTCCTTTTGACGATTAGCTAGCAAGCAGAAACGTTTCCTTTAATTGAATAAATTTCGAGTGGTTGCACACCACAATATTTAAGACTTGCCCAGAGCAAAGATGAGGCAGGAACTGAAATGACGTCAAACTCGCATCTACTGTTGAAGACGTCACGATTTTTAATTTGTACTATGCAGAAAAGTCTGTTTAGTCGGCACCTGCGGATATAGAGCTAGTTCGTGAGTCGACCCGACTGACATTTCTGTATTTGTCGTTTCCTGCTATTTTGCAGCGTAATTTAAGCTCAAATCCGGATAATCCATTGCCAAAGCAAATAGTGTTGTCACAAAATGCTGCTTGTTGTCGCTGTTGTCACTTCCATGTTTATATTAAATTACAAGCATATGAAAGACGGGAATCGGTAGGCAGGAAAGGGATGTGGCGGCAAAACAGAATGGCCGCCTGTCTATATATAGACTCAGTAAACCTCGGTGACTCAGTGACGTAACTGGAAAGCTGTAATTTATAGAACAGTGGCCGGCTTTAATAAGACGTATGCGTAATTGAAAGATTATTGTCTGGATCACGTGACTTCTAAATAAGCAAGTGACATAGAACCATTACTTACCGCAGTCTAATTCTCCAGAGATTCCTTTCTAGATCGGTACAGTATTAGTATAAACGTTAGAAGCTAATGCATTGCAGCATAGGGACACAACATAGACTAAACAAGACTGCGGTGCGTTGACTTACTTTAACCCGACTTCGTTAACAGTCGCCGGTTTTGATTACTTGTCCCTAAGGGCCTATACGCTAAAATCGAATTCTCTTAATGTAAAGTGTCACCAAGTTGTCTGCTATCTATACTGCAGTGCTTCAGCTAAAAAAAATTAGACTCATGGATGTAAATATGAAGTCCAACAAGACGAAGCAAACACATGGCTTATAAAACGTTCAAAATATGATGCTGAAAACATGTTCAAGAATTCACACCACTTCGCGTAACGAGGTTTCGAAGTTACGAGTATTTTGGTCCTTAATCTCATTTAGTTCGTAAAAATAAAACAGAACCTCTAGTCTCAACCTAAGCCTAGAGATTTACATCGATACTGTGTATACGACCAAGAATGAACCGTGTGAATTATTTTGTATAACATAATGAAAAAAAACAATAGCGAGATTCATCAACGAAACTCACTCGTGAATCGTTTATATGTAAGTTTTTTTTTATTTACATATAGATATAGAGCTGAAAATCCAATATTTCTGCAGTTGCAGAAATATAAATTAAGATTCGCTTTATTAAGACGCTAAATCAAGCGTACTAAAAAAATGACAATCCATAATACAAGGTTCATTGAAACGTTTATTTGTAGCCACGCTTATCGGTTCTTATTATTCACACGTACTGCTGAGATCTCTATCCAGTAAACTCAACAGTAGGTTAACTCTTTAGACTTTGAAATTTTAAATGCGGCTGAAGAAAAACTCATTAAACACTTTTCAACTTGGTTTGTAATGAGTTCTTCAAATTTTGTCGCTCCATAATTGTAATCGCGATTTGTGGACTCATCCAATTTCCTGATAGTTTCATGTGTCGGTTTATTGTGGTCGTTTAAGTTCGAAATAATGCGAAGACACCAGGTGGTTCCTTGTTATGTTTAATGAAAAATCTTACACTCGATCAAAAATCCAGTACTAGATAATCTTCGAGCTTTATTAGTTTATTGGTTTATTGGGAAAACCTTGGGCCGCAACGCGATATTGTCTGTTTCTGATGGAGCCTTGTTCGCGGTTTGATTAACTCGATCCCTTTCTGCCGATCTAATCTAGTGTAATCTCAACATTGCCTACCGCCAGCCAAGTGGTTTCACGTGTTACATATTGCGTTCACACGGTCTTGTTCCAAATGCAATCCCTAATTCACCAGGTTGCCGGTACTTGCTTCTAGTTAGCCTTTATCAGCAGCATGATATAATTTGCAAGTCCTTAGAAAACCAAGTGTATCCTCACTACAAAAGCTGTGGCGCCAGTGGGACATGTATAATCAAATCGACTACAAAGTGCAGCGGTGGTGTTATCAAGGTCATTGACACCACTTCTCACAACAGGATATAAGAGTACTTGGATTTCTAAAGCAATTGTAACATTTGTAGCTGGTTTTCAACTGCAGATACTATTAACTATTACAACTCCCGCGTCGTCTCCGGCAGTTCATGGATCCGTTTCCTTTTGCGCAGTTCCGATCCCCGATTGCGTGATTTGTGCTCCCATAGTTTCCGGTTATTCAGGTTCACATAAAGTTTATATTATAAACACTGTTTCTGTACTATTCAAAATCATTTCATAATACTAATCGATCGAATGCTTTACGAATGAATTCTGCCGTTTTTACATATTTTTCACTGCAGTTTTAAAACTTGGCAGACAAATGTTGTCGTACTGATTTTGTCAGCCAATCGAATCGTGGTATTCTAATCTGGCAAGAACTAATAGAAAATGTTTTCAACTGGAAATTCTCTTGCACTAGGACATGCTATTTGTATCGGTAGAAGCTGCTCCACTGTGTTGTCTGAATTGGTATTTTAACCATGTAGCAAGGAATAAATAGGTTAGAAGTTCATCAGGATATTTTGATAACTTCTCAACTAATCATAAAGTTAAAAGTTAATTTTCTTGCAACAAATTATTACCATTTTCGGAACGATTGGTGAAATTTGTGTTTGAGATTACGCGATTCGACAAATATCTTGATTTGTTGCCATTTCGAGGGAAACTGACTCATTCGAGACGGCTTAATATGCGCGTCGAGTCGAGACAATGTTGCGTAAACGAGATTAGCTAGAAGATAACACTTTAATTCGAGTTCAGCCGCAAACAAACTACGCACTGCAGAAACATTGATGGGCGAGATTATTGACACTGAAACTGTGTAAAATGTGTCCTTTAATGGTCTCCATAATTGATTTACTATATATCGGTTATTTCGTGGTACAGTAGACTATTATTATGCTCCTGGATTATGCTATAATGTTTTTTAAGATTTTTCTAAATTGGCGGTATATGGCGGGGAATCTTTGGACAAATACAGTATCATTTTGGTATATTAGACAATTCTCATGGTTATTAGAATAAAAAAACATGTACAGTGGTGCCTCGTACTTCGAACAACCCAAATTTCGTTCTAGAGACATTCGATGATTCAGAGTTCGACCGATGCTTCTACGTTCGAACTGCGCGCGTAGTGAAAAAGTATGTTTGTAATCGGCAGCATGTTATATTTGCGGTGAGCGGTAGAATTTGACGCAGGAATAAATAAAATTAACATTTTGTTTGACATCATTTTGTTGTCATCATTTGACAGATGTTTTAATGATGTTTCCATGATAATAACCATGACCATAATATCACTATCCCGTCAGTAAATCAGTTGGTTATGTTGAAGAAGATTGACACTGTTTAACGTGAGAAAACTATCCAATATTCTCATTTGATCTCATTTTTGAAACCAAGGTGAAATGGATATTCTGAATTCTCAAGTGTTTGCATGCTCCAGACGTAAATTTAACTTTCTAGCCTACTGCGAGTAAACGAGTAACTGTGTGTAAAATTCCCGTTGTCGCAAACCTCGATTGTCCCACGGTCAACTCGCACGCATATATCGACCGATTCATTTGACCCCGATGACAAACCGGCTTTACTTTCATTGTTTGTGGTCTTTGTACTCAAATATGTTATCCTATATCGTATATCGTTGTACTTGAGATTATATCATGAGTTATACACGGACCAACGTGTACGTAGCTACTGAATAACTTCGGCTTAGTATCCTTGCGTAAAAAGATTTCAGATTTGACGGACAAAATCTCTGAAGTTATGATGTGTTTGAGCTTTTTTGAATCCAGACATATTCTCACTTACTCTTTTTGTGGGAAATGTTTAAGTGGAATGTGTTTGCAAGAAAACACTCACATAATTGCGACTGTGAAATGGATGGCCACTGACGAAGGAATCCTGAAAGGGGAACTGCAGAGTCTTCTGTTGCACTAGGTCGTTAAGTACGGGATCAGTTTCCTATCTTAGTACCACCGTGGGAAAGCTATCCTATCGCCAAGTTTCGCATGACCACTATTTTTTTGGCACTCGTTGCTGCAATATGTACGTCGCAAACAAGCAGAGCATCTTTTACTTGTCTTTAGCGTCTAACCGGCACTTGCGTTGAAATTCAATACTGTATATATTTATTCCTAAATAGTTACGTTGCGGGATAAAAATCAAGACGCGTGTTCTTTGGATCAGAATACCAAGAAATCTTAACAGTCACTGTATAGTGTCGACCGCTCTTTCTAATCAACTGTCAGAAACTAACTTGAATCCAAAGGATATACAGTTAAACTTGGTTTACCGTCGAGGTCAGTTTCCCGAAAACTTCGATTTTAACTGAAACGACTCCAAGTGAAACCAAAAACCGTATAAGTTTAGTAAAATATACAATTAATGAACAATATTCCAACAAGTTTAACTATTGTGTACTTACGATTATCGAGGATCAAATATCCTAAATCCCTGACAACTAGCAGCATACTGAACAAGCCAGAAAAGAGATGGCTTTGTGTGAGAACAAATGAACTTTGACCCAACTCGCAATAGAGATGAATTTCATCCACGATATTATTTATTTATTGCAACATAAACGCGAAATGGCAAAACCATACGGTAGTAACTCTTCCGCGGTATTTTACCGGTGATGATAATAATGACTAACACAAGGAGGTGTGCCTACAGCATTTGGTGCCTGGTACCTCTTAAGAAAATTACTTACGATAATTACTTACTTCATACATATAATATTACATGAATGGTTATTGATTACATTTAAAAGTGAAATATGTGTGGAATTACGATTAAATATTGAATGTGGTTTTGTAACGAAATAGTATTCTGTGCGCTTACACGTAAACATGCTGTACGTTTAAGCTCTGATAATCTCATGGGAAGGTCACCTTGGGATTAGTAACATCTCCATACCACCTGCGTGGAACTCCTCTTTGTGACCCGCGTGTTATTATTTGTCATTTAAACAGCTGTTTCGTTACACACACTTGGGTGCGGAGTGGGTGGTGTTCTTTTGTTAAGAAGTAATTGTACATATCTAAAAACCACCTGATCACTTTAAAATAATTTATAACCTGCCCATTACATGAAATAAAACCTCCATTGAAAATAGACGAAAGTAAACATTCGACGTATTCTATCCGTGTGAGCTATGACGCGTCAAGCTGTTAAGATTAGAGACATTTCACATTCAGGACATCTTTCGTTTAAACGTCTCTATCTGTTTTTCAATCACACTTACCTTCACTCAGGTTCTAACCTTGGTATGGAAATGACAGTACCGTGTCCAGCAGAAGACAATTTTCAAGGACAAAGAAGAAGATCCTCCACGCGCAGCTTTACTGAAAAAATGGACATATTATTTGCAGGTAATTTTAGATTTTTTTTAAAGTGTCGATACTTCCAAACTTTTGCTGATTTGCTGCTGAAATTCACGTACATTGACCAATTTTCACTATTTCGATTAGAGACGGTGCTATTAGACCCACATACCGCCCTAAACTCTATCAACTAAAGCTGAATTCGAAAGTCTGTCAGTAAACTCCGGTCCAGCTTTAGGCCAATACAGGATAAAATTACTCGAATAAAATCCCGGGCAGAATCTATTTGAACATTCACCACTAACCCCAAACACGGAAATTATTGTTATGTTCCATGGGGCTTCATCCTGGGCACCCTGCATACCACGTGACGTTCATCGTAAGGTAGTTGGTAGCTTGTGCGTATTCATTCACGTAAAGGATTGAATAACCTCTCAGACAGGATGGAAGGAAGGTTGAACTGGCTAGATAGTTCAGTACAACAATAACTTTAAATTTTTGTCATTAGCTGTGATATATAGCAAAACCTTCTGTTTTCATAAACTCGATTCGCGAATCAAGTCTTGAATCAATTAAATGAACTTTAGCCTGATATATTTCGAGACCTTTGCCCCCAATGAATAGTGTTAATTAATTAAGATTGGTCAAGCTAATGCCAGTATACTTCAAACACTGTCATGGGAGAGAAGTGATGTAATATAATTCTCATATTTAACGAAAATCCCGTGAACTGGTTGCACTTATCTCTGTGATTCCAGCAAAAATCTCTATATTTGTCGAGTGGCAATGCTTGCTATTATATCACTCGATTATTTCTCAAGGAGTTTCTATAATTAGGAATAGTTTCTATAAATACTGGATTTTCACGACTAGAAATCGATGAGGCCTCCAGACAACTTTGAGTAGTGAAATTCGTTTTATTTACATTTAAGTAGGTTCAGATGACTAATAGCAAAACAGTTTGTCCCTGGCTGGAAATGAAACAGTGTATTGTAATCAAAGTCTCACATTTAATAATTTATGCTGTTTTCCAGGTTCAAATAGACTTATAAACCTTGCCAGGGCAGGACGTGGTGACAGAATGGGCGATCACACTGAAATAGTAAGCATGAAAAAAGATTTGTATCCTCATCTGGTCATCATGATGAGGTCGGAAGCTGCCCAGCAGCAGAACAACATCAAAGGCAACGGACGCAGAAGGAAGAAGCGCTCGCTCGACGCCGATTACTGCTTTTCCAAAAATCCGAACGAATCCAATTGCTGTTTGCGAGAACTCTATATAGATTTTCGTAAGGATTTAAAATGGAACTGGGTTCACGCTCCTACTGGATACAAAGCAAATTTCTGTGCCGGTGCATGCCCCTACTTGTGGAGCATGGATACTCAACACGCGACCATACTCAGTCTGTATAAAAGCATGAATCCAAGAGCCTCATCTTCACCTTGCTGCGTGCCACATACTCTTAATCCATTAACCATCGTGTATTACAATAAAGGGAAATTCAAAGTTACTCAGCTATCTGACATGATTCTTCTCTCGTGTAAATGCAGTTGAGGCTGTAGTCTCCACCTGCTATCGTGTTTATTGTAATCAGCAGACTTGCGTCACTCCCAGACGAGAGGGCAAATTCAATACGCTGTTCCTTTATGAAAAAGGGATTTATAAATATATCGCCACTGTCAAACCGCATCATGATTAAAATAGTATTATAATTTACTACAATACCTTTGCTTAAAAATTGATGGATATTTTAGTAGTTTATAAATTACGGACTACGGAAACTGCGTGACATACACCAAAAATGATGCTCAGGATTTGTAAATAGACGGGCCATATGATTCCCAATATTCCACCTTTCCCTAATTAGATCACGTGATTAGATTATTGTATTTGATTGGCTGACAGAGAAGCTGGCACAACATTTGATGTCTCCCAACTGCATTGAAATAAAACTTTGTCTATCGCGGTTTGAATCAACATTTTCAGTATGGTCAATTTCACTGTTTTCACTGCAGTTCGGAGACTAACAACAGGTATTGTCATAATTTTTCTGTCTACCAATCAACTTACCATATTCTAATCACATGATCTAGGTATATGAAGGCGAATTTCGAGTGTTCTGTGCGTTGCCGGATCTTCACGATCCTATTGATCAAATTGCCAATGTAAATGTAGGTCCGTAGTTCTGTAACTGATCCGCTGTTGTCAACCATAGTTATTTTCTTAGATATTCGTTATTAGGTTCGAGGACTGTTGTAATAAATGTAAAATAATTTAATGCTTATTAGGTAATATTGATAAAACTTTCTTTTTATTTTCATCTTATCATTTATTATATTTATCACTGCAACTGGAATGCTTTACCTTCACAATTAAAATTAGGTGCAGGTATATCGATTTTTTCAGCAAATTCAGTATTTTATATAACTGAACAAACCATAACTGTTCCAAATTTCATTCTGATTCTATGAATAACAAACAATACTGCATGCTATGTTTTTGATTGTTCTCACGAAGTACAATGGGTTAGTTGTAGAGTTCTGTATACTTCTCAAAATTATTCCTATGGGAATTAGACTATTCCATGCTGGCTCCTTCACTGCAGACCATATACTGTATCATTATTTGCAAAAGTCATTCAGACTGCTCAATGTTCCCATGTATGTTCCTTACTTCCTGCAAAAACTTTATCAATCTGGAATTCTAACGGGATTGAAGTATAGTTGCCTGAATCGTTCGACACCTCATTGCCAATTTCTCATGTTCCTTATGTTAAGGATACGTACTCATTCATGTTTGGAATTAGGGTAAAATGCCCATGTGCGTGTGCCCGTGTGTTAGCTTGTCCAGCAATTATTCGACAATTAATTCACAGGGTAATTTTGATTAGTAATACAGTAGGGGATTTTTTTTGAATAGGTAAACCTAATGATTTAATAATAATTTGATAACCCAGCCCTTACTTGAATAAATATTTGTGTATTTATTGCTTTAATATCTCTGCTTTCTCCTGTTACTTCGCCATGATAAGAATTTATGCTAGCATTTCAGTTACAAAGTCGCTTATTGTGTTTTATTAGTATTTACTCTTCATGGGATTTAAATTGGGGATAAAATTGACCATGAGACTGAAAGTTTAAGATAATCTAGCTTGCGTCCCTTTTGTACTTATGTACAAAAGTTTGTCTACTACAAAGTTTGTCGGGGCTTTTATTTCCTTTTGGAGACCCCATTCTCTTATCATTTTTGGAATTCGACTGTCATTTTCTTCTATGCTTATCAAAAACACTGTTTGTTGGTCGACTGTATTACCGTATCTCAATGTTCATACTTATTATATTCATGTTTTGCCTCTTTGGCGTTAGCCTATTCTGCCAGGAAACCATCAATTGATATACAGTATTCCCTTCTACGTACAACCTATACTAGTTGGTAGGCTCAATTTTATGGTCAGAGATACTGCTATTTGCCTCTGTGTTTTTCTGCGTGTTTTTGTAGCAGTACCACCCGTATGCTGGGGGCAATACGGAAATCATATTTGATTTGTTGTTTCCTCTTGAGGCATTTGCGAATGACGTTGTTCAGAATGACGTTATAGAAAGATATTATACACCTGTATATAAATTTATAAGCGGAATACCATGTGGTATATATAACCGATTCCCACCGTGAATTGCAATGCTAAGCGACCGACCTGCTTTTCATAGTTGGCTTGTTCACAGTTTTCTCGTCGATGTTCTGTGTTTCGTCATTTATTTGTATTTATTTTTTTGCAAATAATATTACTTTTTGACTTCTACTCTTTTCAATATTTATTCGTAATCTCCCGCTTTTTAGCTGCAGTTAACTTTTCAACAGCATTTGAGTCATATGATTTGATATTTAAGGCATCGCAACTTCTGGCTTTTTGCTAACAATTCACCCGATAATGGAATTTATTGCCGACAATTAATACCAAATGTTTCCGAACTTCTGCAGTTTCCGCCATTCATTGCGTCAGCTCATATTAGGGCTGCGAAGTGCAATTCGATTTGTAAACATATTATTGCAGCAATTAAGATTAAGGGTTTCTTGTGCAAGCATTGCGTACTTTTTCACTTGTCTCGCGTCGTTACAAGAGATTACCTTTAAAGCATTACCGCATGAACATATAGGGAAAATTTTCGCCGTTTGAATTCATACGACTATTGTGGTGTTGTCGGAAACAACATGTATTTGCGATCTTATCCAGAGATTTGTTCGGTGAGATTTGGACTTTCGATTGAAGAGGCGAGGAAAACAATAATTCATTAAATACATGAACCACGAACCGACTACATCATTGTTTTATGTACACATTGTCTATATGTTGTATCCAGTCATTATGGAATGTGGAGACTGAATATTAGCTCAGCCGGCCCGTCGCTGCCACTCGAATTTGATTGATTAAACGTACTGAACACGACGCTGTAACGTGACATATACAATCTGATGTCGTTACGTAGAGTCTAATCTATTTCTATGTGCTGACCTCAGCCAGCATTCAATCAGGCGCTTACCCTGAGCAATATTCTTGGTTGGATGCAGCAATTCCAAACCAAACATTGATGATATTTTGAAAGGCAAACGCCAGTTTCACAAATCTCATTAACCCCTTTTGCTGCTTAGTTTGCACACTATGTGTGATGTACTATTTTTTTTTACTAACGTCGCCTTCTTTGAAGAACCTGGGGTACGTGAGCAGCCGGTTTATTGAAGTTAAAATGGATCAATCTAGAAACGCTTATAAATGGTTGGCATTTGTGCTAATTTTAGCGTGATTGGATCAATTAGGAGTTCCTTTATAAGCGTTGATTGTACTTATCCATCTAGCGGTTGAAAGTTTTTACTTCACTTAACAGTTTTTAAATGATCCAACAGTGACATCAAGCGATTAAAATGTTTTATTTCACCTAACGCTTATAGATGAACTTCTCATGATCCAATCACGCTGAAAATATCACATATGTGACGTAATAAAAAACTAACATTTCCTGAAAACATTGATCGGGTCGATTTATTAGGGTTAACCCCGAAAAAAGGTGGTTGGTTACTTATAAAGGTGATAACGGCCCTCGTTAGTTTGCTGTGCATATGAGGCTTATATGTATAGATTCGCTATGAAATTCTACATTCATTGGTGTGTCTGGTGAGACGGCATTTGGTTCGCGAGTGACTGAGGAATTTTCAACGTGGGTTCAATAGGTCAAATAGTTATATTATGGAGGGTTGTTCTACTGGTCCGAAGCATTTCGGATAAAGGCTATGCTAATACCGAACCCTGAAGCTTCACTATAATTATGGAATATCTATCGGTATGCCCCTTTTTAAGATCCAGTCAGCTATTGTCCGTTCAATGGTTGAGGAAAGAACGGCATTCGTATACCCGAATAGTAGAAGAGATTACATTAACTGCCACGTTGGCAGGAAAATGATACTGGAGGAAAATTATCTAGATTCTGTAGAACACGTCTATCAAATAGAGCGCCTCGCACCTTCCTTAATTTTCTTTCTTCTTTTTTGTATCTCTATTATAAACAAGCTCCAATCAGACTTGGATCGAAACTCACCAAAAAGTGATATCAACTGCTGTCGTACCTTCGTTAATTTTCTCTCCTTTGTATTTTTCAATACAAAATCTCCAATTAGACATAAGACTTTAGATCGAATCTTACCCAGACGTGATGTCTTGTCTGTTTTCATAATACAACTGCTCTTTCTTTTCTCTTTTTAACTGTTATTACTCATTTTTAAAAAAATGGTATAGTATTTATGGTAAGCTGTCCTCCATACATGTAGTTTATCTAGTTTGGTCGTTCAGCAGCTGGTTACACAGGTAGATAGATATACAACCAGATTTCTGACTTGTTTTCTTTATATGCAGTATGTTGATATTGTGATAGGTTATTGCTGCATTGTTTGTCTTCCTCCATTTTCATTTTTGTGTTGCCGGGCCCGGCATTTAAGTTTCGTTGTTTTTTTATGTTTTTATGCGCTTACTGCGTTTTTTTACAGACTTTGCAGCAGGTCGGTGAAATGGAGCTTGTAGAAGGCGACTACATCAGGTAAAATGGATATAAAATACATATGTACATAATAGGCATAGTATACTTCCATAATATTTACCAACACATTTTAAAAGTTGTTTATAGTCTTAAGTAGCAGTGAGAGATTTGTATTTCGTTTAAGGGCTTGACCGAGAACTTTTGCGTCTAGTGAAGTCGGGAAAGTTTGAAGCAACAAGGAGACCACTCAATGGTAAAAACTTGAGACAAGTCAACGTGTAAAATAACATTACATTTATAATGTAATAAGTGACGTCAGCTAAAATAACTTTTTTCTCGCTGAAACAGCCCGTACAAGGTGAACCGGGCTGATGAAAATCGGCAGTAGCAGAACATCGAACATCGGGAACTGTCAGAAGACTACAAACAGATAATCGTTTCCTACTATTTAGGCTGAAATAAGTTGGTTTAAAAGTAGGCTAATGTTGACGTAGATGTCAATGTTTTTAGACCTGACATCCACATCCACATCCACGAGCAGATACCAGTGGAACAGGCATGAAGAACACTGCAAAGGATGCAGAAGTAAGTTACGAGTTTCTCGAATAGAGAATTCATTATAAGCTCAAACTATTTCCATTTTCCTAATATTAAGGAGCGTCGAAGCATTGCGCCGACTTTAGAAGATGCAAAAGCTGTAACCATCGAGGAGACTGCTCAACTGTATGATTACATTTGTTTTACCGTATTATTTTTAAAATGCGTTATGTTCAGTCCACATATTCTGTCATTGCTATATTCAATAGGCATGAACGGGGTGACGGAGAATATCAAGACGACAACCCGATTCCGAGAAGGAGAGAAGACTGCTGACAGATAATCATTTGATATTTTTTTGGCTGAAAATCCTTGGGAAATCAGCTAATGTTGACGTATATGTCAATATTTTTAGATCTAGCACCCACATCCACGAGCAGATACCAGGCATGGCATGGCATCGAGCAGGCACGAAGAACACTGCAGAGGATGCAGAAGTAAGTTGGCAAGAAATCTTCTCAAATTAAGAATACATCACAAGTTCAAATTCTTTTCATTTCACTATTATTAAGGAGCGTCGAAGCTTTTGCGCCGACTTTAGAAGATGCAGAAGCTTTAACCGTCGCGGAGACTACGCCACGGTATGCAGACTTTCGTTTTCCTGTAGAATTTCAATTGCATTCTTAATGTTGTTTATTTACTAGACTAAAATATCAAATGTTTTTAGATCCGGAATCAACCAAGACGCGCGGGTATCACTCACGAAAGCCTGATGTGGCGTCATCACATGTAAGTTGAGATTTACTACTATTTTATTAACCTCGATGTGCCTATTTTATATTGTTATTTAACTATTATCCTAGGATTGCTTTTGCGCCGAATGAAATCGCAATCGCAAAAGCTTGAAGCGACAAAGAGAATACACGAATGTATTGTAATATACTTAAAAACACATAATATAAGGAACTTGGCATAAAGCGAATGCATTCGGGTGATAGGGTAAGACGCTATAATGCATGTTCGGTTCTTACACATTGAATTTGGATAGCCTGTCGGCCATAGGAAATGTATTGACAAGAGTGGGTAACTTATCCTATCTACATATTTCCCACACTATGGGATGTTTTCCTATGGGTGTATATAAATCGTCTAGAATTAGATCAGTCCATTTCAAATCCTAATCTTGATACAAATTATTGAAAATGTCGATGCCTTTCATATAGTAAACATATATACGTGAAAAGATTTGGGTTCAATACATGTCGGGCGCTTGTTTAAAACCTTCATCGCGAAATTACTCCAAAGAGGGGCGTTATTTATAAGCAAACTTATTATGCGCTGGTTTGGTCGTGTATATTTAAGCATATTATTGTTAAACACAGCAGATCAGACATGGAACGTCGCGATATCAAAAAGCTGCAAGACAAGAGGTGACATCAGGATAAGGATAAGTCGATGAGTATTTCATATTTCCTTTTTTTATTCTGGGACCTTAATACTGAATACTGGGGAACGTATTAGTATTAGGAAGCTCTGCAGGTGCACATGTGGAGCTTCATTAATTAACCGCAACTTATTTCAATTTCCAAACTGATTTTTATTGAATTTTATATGCATAAATTAGCTTGGCTAGCTTGTTACGCGCGTCGTGACGTATTGTAAACCAAAAATATTTCACGCGACCGGCCGGCCGGCCGAAACGGTTACGCTCCGTTAACGCACAACTGCGTCAGTGTATACAGTTTCAAAGGCGCTAGTGGCTGTATGCTGACATCAATGGGTGAGGATGCACCCTCTGGTGGTTGTATGCTGACATCTGTGGAAAACCACCATCTAGTGGTGGTTGTAAGCTGACATCTGTGGAAAACGCACCATCTAGTGGTGGTTGTAAGCTGACATCTGTGGAAAACGCACCATCTAGTGGTTGTATGAATGTATCTTTTGCATACACGCCCCTTTACACGATGATATGGGTTAAGGACACCCCTTCCAGTGGTTGCGTGTTGACATTGGCTGAAAACACACCTAGTGGTTGCATGTTGACATCAACGTGTGAGGACACCGTCTAGTGGTGTTTATATATTATGGTATGTACAATGCAATTTCTAGGCCTAGTTTGCAATTATAGTCCTCGAAATGTCTTTTCCTCACAGCAGTGACTGCCTGTCTAATTGCGTGAGGGTTTATTCTTTAATAAACCCATTACGAAGGGTGACACCTTGCCGTGGTGTAATGGCTTTAAACTAAGATCACCCGACAGGCCGATTGTGTTATATATTTGCAGGTTTCAGATCGAAAATCCAGGTTCCGCGAAGAGGTCCAAGGTCCTAATGCCAGCATCATATATTCATCAGTGCATACTGCTGTAGTATACTACAACTACAGGAGTGGCACGAAAAGCAGCACGAACAAAAATTGATTACTTGATATAATAGAATTGCAATATTTGGTAATTAAAAAAGAGTACAGAGTATGTCACTACTTACATACACTTTTTCCGAACTGTCAATAGAAGTATGTATTTCTATTTCAATTCTAAAGTTTTAATTATTTCATAATAAAAAATAATTCAAATTCAAATCTAGTTAGTAAAATAAAGAGTTACACGTCGCTGGTGCAAAGAATCTGCTCTCCCGGTCATAAGTGTAGAAACAAGAAGAGGGGTCACCAAACTACGGCCCGCGATGTTAACTCAGCCGGCCTGTCGCTGTCACTCGAATTATTAAACGTACTGAACACGACGCTGTCAGTGACGTATACAATGTGATGTCGTTACGCAGGGTTTAATCTATTTCTATGTGCTGACCTCAGCCAGCATTCAATCAGGCGCTTACCCTGAGAATTATCCTTGATTAGATGCAGCAAATTCATACCAAAAGTTGAGTTTTCTCGCCTCCGGTTCAGTGAAGTTGAAATGGATCAATCTAGAAACGCTTATTAATGGTTAGCATTTGTACTAATTTTAGCGTAATTGGATCAGTAAGAAGTTCATTTATAAGCGTTGATTGTACTTTACCATCTAGCGGTTGGAGGTTTTTACTTTAACAGTTTTAAAATATCCAACAGTGACATCTAGCGGTTAAAAATTTCACTTATATAAATGAACTTGTAATGTTCCAGTCACGCTGAAATTAGCACATATGAGATGTAATACATGATTCAACATTATCTGAAAATAATTGGGTCGACTGATTTAGGTTAACCTCGAAAAAATCTATTTCGAAACTGGAATACCTATTTCGGTTCAGTCATAACGAATGACCCAGCGTTGAACAACCCAAAGAATTTTATAACGAATCCATACATATAACCCTCATATGTACATCAAACTTACAGAAGCCGTTATTCCCTTTTCGAGTCCATGATAATAATTCCATGGTTGAATCATTAGAAGTTCATAGCGTTAGGTGAAGTTGAAATTCATAACCGCTAGATGGCACTGTTGGATCATTCGTAACCGTTAAGTGAAGTAAAAACTTCAAACCGCTAGATGGCTAAGTACAATCGACGTTAAGTAACCAAGTAACCAGGTGGTTGGTGACTTGACTTAAAAACTTAAAAATGGGATAACGGGATAACGGCCCCCGTTAGTTTACTGTGCATATGAAGCTTATATGTATAGATTCGTTATGAAATTTTACATTCATTGGTGTATCATATATATTGGGACGGCAGTTGGTCCGCGAGTTATTAAGGGTTGTTCAATGCGGGGTCATATCAGTCTTGTAAATTTCACTCTTATCGTAAAACGGAAGCTGATGCTAGTAATGGACAGCCTGGGGTCTAAATAGTAAAGTTATTATGAGTGAAACAGTTTTACTGAAACTGTTACTTTCCAGTAATTTTACCGTTTTAAAAAGTTGTGGGTGCTTGCGAGTATTGAACAGAATGGCTATGCGGCAGACGCTCGTCAATCTCTCAGTTATTCGGCCCACTGTAAAAAACGTTTGACCTCTGAGCTAAATCACGACCCAATTTTATCAGGGAATGTTAGTTTATGTATTACGTCTCATATGTGCTAATTTTAGCGTAATTGAACCAATAGAAGATCATTTTAGAAGCGTTGATTGCACTTTGCCATCTAGCAGTTGGAAGCATTTAGTTCACTTAACGGTTATAAATAATCCAACAGTGACATTAAGCGGTTGGGAATTTTTACTTCACCTAACGCTGGTTTTGTGATTTTGGATGCTGTTTTGCGCCAAAGAGGCAAAAACAGCATCAGGTTCATGATTTTTTTTCAACAGAACATTGAACATCTCAATGAATATCTAGCTCCATTTACTTATATACATCGATATCGACAATTATTAGGCAAAGTGAACACTTTTGCTTCCTTACTTAACAACGAAATGTTAAATCTGACCAGGAAATTTTACAGAAATCGACGGCCAGATGAAGCATATCGTCGTTAAGTGAGGTAACAAAATATTTAAAATCGGTAATAAGTTATTCCACATATAAGAATATGACCTTTGACCTCGCACTCAACTTAACTATAGCTGTCATGAACTTCGATGAATTGGCGATTTCTGTTTGTGGGCAAGTATGGTTCATTACGGTTCTTAGAAAGTCCGGTAATATAGGTCATTTCGACCCAAAAATCTTCATCTTTTGAGTCCGTGTTGTGTTGTAGTACAGATTTTGTTTTTGTGAGGTCATAATCGTGTTTTCCATGTTTTGCAGAATTGTGATTGACCAGTATCAAGTTATATATAGAGTTTAGTTGTTTACATTAGTATGCATATGCGTAATTCAGAAAACAGTTACGTGGATGATCAGCAAGAATTGGCGTGGATTACTAGTATGGGGTAAAATGGGTACAAATCCCTATCGATTTGTTCCTTACCAATGGCTGACTGCTGCAAGTGCCTCGGACAATCAGAACAATAATTACCAGAGAAGTTATCATTCGAATGCCCATCGTAACCAGACTAGTACAGCCTGGAATAGCAGCAGTCAGTCAGGAAGCCGCTGGACTAACAATTCTAGAACTGAGTACAGAAGCTTTACATCTTCGTCAAGACAGCACCGTGATAGGCAAAATGGAACTGGATTTGATGATGGAGGTTAGTGAAGTTATTCTCAATATTTCGGTAAATTCCGTGTTTATGTTACAGAGGAACGGCTTGCGCATGCGAACTTAACGTTTTAAACTAGATTTAGGAATGGACCACACTACTGAACTAGTACCAGCATCATTACATAATATGTTTTTGAACGAATTCACACTTACGTGTTGAACAAATTTCGACCAAATTTTCGTTATATGCGTGCGAAACTTCAAGGAACATCCCTTACAGAAACGGGGGTCCATTAGTCTATTAATGCAAATCCCATAGATGAATTTCATGTAAACCTCGTGTAGTATCATACAGCAGATTCAGATACTTTTTATCTTTCAGTTAATGATGTCAGTTCTACAACTACGAGAATCCCTGAACATGAATCCAGTACAAAAATGAGCCTCCGATATCAAGAATATTACCAGCATGATCATGGTAAAATTAGAGTTGGCTGTATTATAAATGGAGAAGTCAAGAGTCAAACATTTTGTGTACCGACTACACAGCCCCGAAGTCATGGTAGTAGAACGGGGGCGTTGTTCAATTCTCACTACCAAGTATCATTTCAGTTGAAATTAAAATGTAGCACATCGATGAAGTAATTTGGTTGCTTAATGACCAAACTAAATACGTAAGCGGAGGCATTTAGCCTACACACTCATGACTATACAGGAGATCTCTACTGCACAATTTCTCATTTCCTTAAAATAGTCTTTATCTTTCATTAATATGATTAACTACTTGCTGAAATTATCGAATGTTTGTTAGGAAGAGATGCTTATTACAACTCACAAAGAAGCATGGGAATGTCATCTTCAAATCTATTCGGTTCTAGTAGATGTGATAGGAGATACAGCAGCAACACCCGTTCTCCTCGTCATCATTTCTCAATGCATCATAGATGGCTGAAAAACCGATCGCCGTTCGAAAGTGGAAGTCCTGGTAAGTGAATCTTGTTATTTTTACGTTTTGCGTTTCGTGATACAGGTTGTCAAACTTTTTTCTCGCAGATAAAGTTTCAGATTCCCAGCAAAAGCAGTACACCTCTCCGGGTGTTATGAAGTAAGTCTTATTTTCAAAACATCTATTAGCATTGCATTTTTACGTCAGGGTTATTAAATATCGTTAGTTATTTTGGAAAAAAATTATTTCTTCTTCTTTCACTCCTCAAAACATTATATTTTATCAGTTTTCTATTTACAAATGATTTATCTCAAACAATAGTGTGGCTGTTAGAAGATTCCATTGATCGTTTGGATCAGTGGACACCTAGGAGTGCATCAGTTATTCCAGGGGGTATTGCCCCGAGTGGTTGTAAGTGCAAAAAGTTCGATGAACCCTGATTTAGATCAGTTTGACCCCATTTGGTCTTTAAAATGTTGAATGCCGAGGTCTTCTCACCAAACCATCATTAACATATATGTACGTCCATAAGAGTACGAGGCAGATATGGGATCGAGAGCCCATGCAATTTTTTCAGTCCATTCCCCAGGACGAATCGAAACTGCAATCCAAAGGCGTGACATAATGAAAAGTTGAGGGGTAAGAGAAGTAACCCCCATCCGTACTCTTAAATGGAGTACCCCTAATCCTACTCCTACTGTATCTTGTTATGTCACCCCTTTAAAACACTCACAATTAGAAACTTAATTCTGTCTTCCTTAAAAAACGTCATTATTTACATCACCATCACCAATAATGCATGAACAAGGAAAACCTGGGTCTGGAGGGGATGAAATCCTACTCGGGATATCTCACCCTAGGGGACACAATAATTTTGTTAACGGGTAAACCAGGTCGCTCTGTAAAATTAATCTGAAAAATATGATCTCTTTCTACATTCAGTATGAAACATAGATATTAGAATTATATTGTACCTCACCATTGCTTAGATCCCATCAATTTGCATTATTCAATAACTGGTATCCTAACTAATGTTTTCAGTTGCAGATTGAATCGCGAGTGGGAAGATATTGAACTACCTGATCATATTACTAAACGTGGCACTGCAAACAAGCGCATAAGAATTGTTTGTTATAACATTTTATCCCAGGTAAGTTGATTATTGTATTAGTCTCATTTTATCCATATCTAAATATCTTTACACATACGTACAAGGGTAAGCAGTAACAATATGATTCGGGAGACAACATGGGCAGTAATGTTAATATTTTCATTCTGCAAATCAAATCGGATTTCTTCAAAAAAGTGTTCATTGAATGGGGGAACTTAAAACTTCATTCCCGTGTTATATACATAATGTCGTTGGTAAATTGGTATGTTTGAAAGTTTGCATGATAAAATATTCAGTTTTATGGAGGATACAGCCCTGGTTGATTTCTATGACTCAAATAAAGTTTTAGAAATTTTTTGTGGCTGTTTTTCTGTTAACAATTAAAAAAAACAGCGAGAGTTATAGCAACCCTTGCCTGAAAATGTTGATATCTTACTATCAGGTCATAAAAAGGTAAGGTGATCAAATTAACAACTGCCTGGAACTCAAATAAGTATCCTATGTATATGTAGAATTGAGCACCTAAAAAATGAGTTGAAAACCACAGGGATATAGCAGATCAAACTAGAGCCACCCGAATCCACCCAGTCCACCTTTTTGTCTAGACTCTTCTGGAAATCAATGATGGCCTGTACAGAGATTGTGATCCTGCAGTATTGTCATGGGAGTATCGTTGGACTAATCTGAAGCGTGAAATGGAAGAGCTGAATGCCGATGTAAACTCGATTCCGTATTTAGCAATAAACACAAAATTAGCACAACTTCTTTCTAGAATTATTGTGTGAAATAAGTAGCAGTGAGATAATGTTCAACTCTGCCAGGTTTTGTGCCTGCAAGAAATTGAAGAATTCCACTATCAGGAGCAAATTCATCCATGGCTCGAAAAGCAGGGTTATGAATGCCATTACAAGAAGAGAACCGGTAATAACCGCATGAAGCCAGATGGAGTGCTGACTGCTTTCAAAGCTCAACGTTTCAAATTAGTTAAAGAAAAGAAGGTTGCTTATTTCAGGTAACAGGTAATTTCTGAAGATAATAATTAAAACCAATATTGTCTTAGTCAACTATATGAAGCCAAGAGCTGCTTTATACTCACTGGCTACTTGCCCAGAGGGTGAATAGAGTTCTGCTATGCTAAATTTGGGGTAGTGATAGATACTGTACGAAATAGTTGGTAATGTCGTAATGGGAAAGAAGTTTTTTGGACATATTTCCCACACTATGGGATGTTTTAGGCCTATGAGCTGCAGTACTGTATTATTTGATGCTTACAAACTTAATGAGATTATGCCCTTAGGATTATGCTTGTAACTTTGAATCCTGCCCTTGAATAGTACTTTGATATACCGGATTCAGGTGCTAGAGTCCTACATCACAAGGATCTCTTGATGTGTAACATTCATAGCCATCGCCTCTGTTGTTGCATACCTGCCGACCGGAAGCGCAATTCATTCCTTTTTGATTAGTCACAATAATCTAATAAGGTGAATAGGCAAAGTGCAATACAACCTGACTGACAAAGACACGACTCACAATAAAGCATCACCCACACCTATAGCAGTATCATTATGTAGTTAATTTATCGATTCAGAATGAGATAACAGAATGTGTATTATTGTCTTCACAGAAATCACCACCCTTTGGTGAATCAACACAATGTTGGCATCATTACTTTGCTACAGCCAGTGAATTCGGAGAGCAAAACCGAGCATAACGATAATAATTACGTATGCATCGCAAACACCCACCTTTTGTATAGCCCGAAAAGAGGTAATTGTTTCATATATTACTACTTCGTTTCTAAATTCGAATTCCTCTGTATTTTGAGGAATAACAGATTCTGTAAAGCCAGAGGCCGGCAATGTATTGACCTAGCGCCGCATGCAAAGTCTATCCGTGCGTCCCACAGACATTCTCATGAATTTTTGATATATGAGATTTTTTAAGGGATTAAAGTTCTTAATGAGACTGCAATTAGAATATTAGGAGTTTGTAACTGTTCAGTGACATTTATGAAGCAACATGACATTAAATATAGTTATATATGTTTCTTTCTTCTCGTACCAAATAATTCAGTTGTATAAATAATAATAATTATATTTCTGTAAAACTAAATTTTATTTTATGGTAATTTGTTTTTTGTCAAACGTGGCCTTACAGAGACTGTACAGATGTTAACTTCTGTACTAAGCTGATCAAAATTATACTCCGTTTCTCCAAAACCTTGCTCGGTAGGTAGAATAATAAAATAAAGTATTTTGTTTTGAATTTTCAGGTGATACTAAGCTCGTTCAACTCTGCACCCTGTTTGCAGAAATTGACCGTTTGATATCATGTACGACCAAGTGCAAAGTACCAATTGTTCTCTGTGGAGATTTCAACAGTATTCCTCATTCTTATTTGTATGACTTCATCACTAAACAAGAACTCCTTTATGAAGGTAGTATACAACACATTATGTAGTTTGAAAATGTTTACTGTTTCACACTCACAAGTAGAACATTACGATACAGGTGTTAAATCGAAATATATTTCTGGTCAAAAAGCGTCGAGGAAAGGTCAAGATTTTTATGTTCCTGAACCATTACTGCCAAAATGTCTAAACATTTCCACCCAATGCACTTTTGAACAAGAAAAATCTGCAACAGGTAGAAATTACATTTTTTAATAACGTCATTGCTGTTTCATAGCCCACTAATTCTTAACCTCTCCCACTCTTTCCTACTACTAGTATATACAGGTTGAAGCTCAGTATTTCTAGTTCTAGATAACCTAGTGCACTAACACTCAAATGTTCTTAGAACGTGATTTGAATCTAGTAGTCATTAATTTGGCATGATTAATTTACTTATTTTTGTGTTCCAGTACAGCATAGCTTTCTAAACTTTTCCAGTTGGTGACACACTTTTTAAACATACATAATTTCGCGACACAGTAAATCAGCTCTAATAGCAAACCAGAGGTTAATTCAACCCCTTATAAGAGATACTGATACTGATTTTAATGTCTGCGACACACCTA
Organism: Halocynthia roretzi; assembly: GCA_013436055.1. Classification (NCBI taxonomy): domain Eukaryota; kingdom Metazoa; phylum Chordata; class Ascidiacea; order Stolidobranchia; family Pyuridae; genus Halocynthia; species Halocynthia roretzi. Next base: position 6,917 of record QRAM01000148.1, on the reverse strand, counting down.
TGCACCTACAGGACTAGCACTTTATCATCAAGAGGTCCACTAAGCCTCAGGCAGGTTTATGCCCATGTGCCTTATAAAGCAGAGTATATTTGAACACTTGTATTCCATAAAATTCCAAGTCGACTTTTCCTCCGTATGGTCTTACGATGAAAAAAGAAAATCATGCACACCAGATGGACTGACCAAATGATGACGCACTACCTTTTTACCAATAATTTTTTAACTTAATATTTTCATTGTTTCATTTCTGTGTCCATTGGGCCTGGTATTTCAGTAATACAATTTTCATAACATTTGGCTCTGGTGTTGGTTGAATATCTTGATTGATACATGATTACATCTCGAATTTACACCTTTCATTGTGGATGCCAATTTTAAACATTATAGACCATCCCAAAGTGAAATTACATAGAGGTCAACAGAAACTAGAAGGTGTTGAGAAGGTACACTCACGTGGTTAAGTGCAAAACAGAATTAAACAATCCTTGCAATACACTTGGAGAAAATGATATTATGTGTAGTCCCATGAACTTATAAACACAAAATTTTGTGTTGTGCTGATTTCTCTGTATGTTCTAGTGGGCAATTCACCTGATACCAGTGGTTTTATATCATATATATTTAAGATATTTCAGATGTCGTTGAAACGAGAGTACCGTATACTATTTGGCATGAACTCGGCCTCTTTCACTCAGCACATGATGACACAGAGAACCGGGCTTCAACAATACAAGATAGAGG
>QRAM01000147.1:119120-211753 GCA_013436055.1 Halocynthia roretzi | reverse complement strand
ATATAGACCGTCACCATATAGACCATCACCAAGCCAATATAGACCGTCACCATATAGACCATCACCAAGCCCATATAGACCGTCACCATATAGACCATCACCACCCCCATATAGACCATCACCAAGCCCATATACAAGGCCATTTAGTCCGTCACCATATCGTCCATATGGTGGTTCAAGCTCCTATAGACCTTATGGTCGTGGTCTATCGGCAGGGGTCGTGGTCGGGGTCAATCTAACTGGATCCACAGGCTCATTACAACAGTCAGGTAAGGTTGAGGGATGTGGGGATGCATTCATTATTTCTACCTTTTGCAAACTTTTTTATCAAAGTAAAATCGCAAATATCCGGAAATCTCAAGCAACCGACTTGCAGATAAATTAGATCTCAGTAGATATATATATATATATATATAAAAGGGCTTGTTCGTTAGATCGGTAACAATTATTGCACAATCTTTTGTCTTGTTTTGTGCCAATTTGATATTACTGTATTACGACTTCACACACTGAACATAGAATGATCGTTCTCTAGTCAGCTGCTCACATGTTTACAGTACATGTATTTCATTAGGTTATTAAAATTAGCTTTTCACTTANAGTCCATGTATATTTAGATTTATGAATGTTTGATTAGAGAGGATAACTAGTTTGAGCCCCAGTTTTGTATTGTAATATTTGTCAACTTTGCTTGTTGAAGAGTATCTGATCACATTAACCTAAAACCGTTTTCAGAATCCAATCGGAGGACTGTATTTTGTTTACAATTTGTTTTAGATTCTTGCATTTTTCAATGGGAGCAGAAGATCCTATGTCTGCAAAAGTTAGTTGGCAAGGTGCTACTGCACTCTTTCCCTCCATGTTTGATCAGAATAACACACAGTATTTTGTTGGAGATGTGAACAATGATAATCTTGACGATCTGCTATGTTACAATCCTGAAACAGAGTGAGTGCTGCCATTCATTAGCATTATAGGTTCTACTGAAATTTCAAGCAAATTTTTTTTCGTCAGGGAGATTGAGATTGCGCTAAATAAAGGAGGAAAATTTGATCCGGTGATTGATTGGAGCGGGAAGAGAGATCGTTGTAATCAAGCTCGTTACCTCGAAGATGTTGATGGTGATGGAAGGGATGATTTGATTTGTGGAGAAGGGAATGTTCATTTTAAATATTTCTATCATAATGGTTAAAAGGCTTCAATATGTAATACATTTCCCTAGTTCCTAAAACCCATTTTCACATTCACTAGTTCTAAGGATATGCATATTTTTTTAGAACCTGGTAGAAATCTTTCCAAGCTATTGGGTATATTGGAATAGGCTTTTTTCTTGGTATATGCCTCACCGATCGCATCCCAATTTAGTTTTATTTTACAAACTCTTTGTTCTTTGTGTATTTCTCCATAAGGTTGCTTACTTTTGTTAGTTAGACCGATGTTATATATTTAAATAAATTCTGTGTTTCTAATCTTATTAACCTTAATCCAAGGACAGGATACTTACATCCGACATTCATGATTAAATAAATATAAGGACTAGTGCAGTATTGTGGTCACTCTGAAAACACGGTTATGTTTGGGGTAGGTTAGGTGAGCTTACGTTAAGCTGAGGGTTAGGCTAAGTCAACACTAACATAATCGCAAGTGGGAATGTCGACCTCGTTTTCGATACATTTATTTGGTTTTATAGGAAATAACGTATGTACGTAGTAGTCGTCAGGTATAAATGCCAACACAGTGCTAGTGCAGCACTATACGCCTTCATACTTACTTTTGGACTTCATCCGTAATATATAGCCCTTGTTCGCAATTTATTTATCCACGGATGTTTGAGACCACATTTTGTAGGTAGTTACCGTGTGATCTATGCTTTCTCATTGGGTAATGTGAACCACGTGACCAATTGGTCAGTAGGTTATTTCATTCCACGCTGCAGCAACAACTTAGCAGGATGCCTCATCCTCCAAAACCTAGGAAACCGCACCATCATCGTCGTACCAAGAGGACTGGAGTTGGAATTAGAAGAGGTCAGGAGTTGATATTCACATTTTTTCATGAAGTAATGTAAAGTTAAAACGATGTAGATGTTTTTTTTATAGTAAGGTATTCGGTTTAATCCCTTGTGTTTAGGACCGATACAACTCGCACACGCAAAATGGGAAATCCCTTTTTTCTCCCGCTTTTAACAAAACCCAAACGAACTTGTATATTGTGTGATCCTACTGCAGTGCACGTTTTGTGATATCGTAACTGTTCAAATAGAGTCCTGGGGTAGACGTTGTGTTTCACTTATTTAACCATGATATAAAGTAAACTGGATTTAATATTTTATTTTAAATTCAAGTTCATTCTTTTGTTTTTTTCTTACCAAATTAACGTAACAATTTAATTTGATTGCAGCATATCAACCTTTAACTGAATGCCAAACGCTTTTTAAAAAAATTTCAGCACCTCAGAAAAAAAAAATATCACCATCAGCTAATAAAGTGCCATGGATGTTTGCATCTGTTGTTGTCAGCTTTCTTGCAGCCATAGCAGTCGTCATCGGGGTAATAGTAGCCAAATCTCAAAGTAAGTGAAGACTTGCATATTATACAAAACAGTTATTTTCAATATTCTGTGTTCATGGGAACAAATACTTTAAGAGAGTCTACTGGAACAGAAATGTGAAGAACTTTTGAAAAGAATAAATTCAAACGAAACAGACACATCTATTTCTCCTTACATGATCAACACGTGCATCGGTATGGAATGAATTATTTTATTATTTATTTATTTATTTTTTACAGAGTTTACTCCACTTGGACTTGACTTTCAATTTGCTCTGTAAGACTATAGTTCAATCTAAAGACTTGAGATTCACTCTGTTTCAATGCTTTTTTTATATATATTCTTTGTGTTTTGTAGAAGTGGGCAGTGACTGTAACTTTGAATACACCTCTTGTCAGTCTCCGTGTCCTTTTGGATATGCCAGAGATAAAGAATCGGGATGCTACACATGTGCTTGTGCACAAGAAGGACTTCATGAAATGGACATTCAGTTCCATGAAGAAGATGTGGCTGGATTACTGGAGGTCTGATAGTAGCAATGATCTTGCTTTTTTAATGCAATAGTCAAACCATGAAATTTATATATTAAAACTTCATGTACTATTGAAAATTTCAGGATTACGGTTACAAACTTCTTTTCAATGACGAAGAAGAATCTTTTTCTTTGTTTATATCTTCAGTTAAGAAAAGTGTTGGGTTGTGGACAAAATGGCAGAAAAATGGAAGATACAAAGTCCCTTATGAAATAGATGCAAAATTAAGTAAGAAATTTATGTTGTAAAAGTGATAAATCCACATAAGAGTAAAAAGATTTTGACAGAAATTTTTTATAAACCTCACCGTATTCTTTTTTACATTTTTAGCCTCTGGATATTCAGATGTCATTCGTGAAAGCATTCAAGTCATTTCAAAAGAAAGCTGTATCGATTTGATACCGAGAGACAAAGAGAAGGACTATATTGTCTTTATTTCTCTCAGAGGCTGTTGGTATGCCACTCTCTTTATTTTTGCTAATGGTAGTGTGGATCCATCCAGCAGCGCAAAGAACAGAGTAAAATATATAACAACGGTCCTGAATGAACTTGCATTATTGCAATCTATTTTGAACGTGAGAATATCCATTGGACTAAGTTTTCACTTTTATTAATTTATATTCATCGAAAAAAAAGCCATGCACTATTAACAGCTATACTTTAACTTATCCCCAAAGTTGTTATTGTCATAAATTGTATATCATAATTCACTGAATGAGTATTGTCACACCATTTTAAATTGAATAGGTATAACTGGGTACATGAATCTTTCAGGGCAAAAGTAGGGTACAGGACATGGATCCAAGATGTTTCTATCGGCTTGGGTTGCGACAAGGTTGAAATCGTTATTCATGAGATCCTGCATGCTCTTGGCTTTTATCACGAGCACTCAAGACCAGACAGAGATGGATTTGTGGATGTGCTCCTTGAAAATGTCAAAGAAGGTACTCTGTTGTACAACAGGATTCAAACTTTTCATTTTTATTTACAAATCTTACAAAATATTTAATACCCAGGTAATACTTTGCTGAGTATAATTTACTGGATGAAAACTTGTTAAAGCAAAACTACATTTTCCGTAATATAGATATGAAAAACAACTTCAAGAAACTGATTGAAGGGGAAACTCAAGATTTAAACTCGGAGTATGACATCAAATCGGTGATGCATTACGACGGTTTGTCATTTACTAAAAATTTCAAGCCGACAATGACATACAAAGGAACACAAGTAATTTTGTTCTCTTTTTATGCTTCTTGAGGCCTCATCCATTATTCTCATACAAAGTATATATTTGGTGTTTCAGGACGTCTTACCCCCAAAACAATTGCCTCCGTACTAAGCTGCTATTGGTCATAGTAAAATATTTGTTATATATCATATGTATAATTCTCCTACATAGGATTATGTCGACATCTCTGGTATATTAACACTTTCTTCTGAAGACAAAGACGAATTGAACCTGCTGTACAAATGCAAGCCTGAGAATATTGGGCAAACTGTCACAGGTATGTGGATATACTATTGTGGTGGCTCGTGTGAGGGTTAGATAGTTTTGAGTCCTGCAAACGCCACAAAATACACTCTCGTTGACAGAGGGGATGCTCCGTTCTGCTCCTCGTGCAGAGGGTTACGTAAAAACAAATATAACACTGTGGTTGAACGACACTCAATTTTGTAGGTCAACAACCGACTATAAGTGTTAGTATCACAATAGTATTATCATACTGCTGATTACAAGCATTAATTCACCAAGTCAATATTCGATGCTGTTTACAAGCATTCAATTCTCCAACTCTAAAATTTCAATGCTGCTTACCAGCAATCCACCCTTCATCTCTAATTGTTATGGGCGTTATATCTCTATCTCTATAATATCTCTACACTAAGGTCTCTCCAGACTTCCTCACGTTTTACCAATTGTAATTTTGGTTGCCATGTGAAACTCGAATCGTATCGTTCTGACGTTAACATCTGGAATTTTGTACAAGTCTACTCCCTATTCTATGTCATAAATTTGTGGTTGGAAATATTTTCAAATAACAAAATTATTCCTTGAAATTATATCTCTTCACATTTTCCTTGATACTGACCCCAGAAATGTTCACCAATGTTACTTTTTAGGTTCATGGTCTGAATGGGGCAGCTGGAACGACTGCTACATGACGTGCAAGGATCACGAAACGCCCTACAGAAGAAAATTTAGAAAGTGTGTCGACAAGGATGGGAACGGTGTTGTCGGTTGCGAAGGAAAAACTTCCATCAGGGAGGAATGTCCGGTGAATATTTTTTTTAGAGCTTGATAGACTGTTTGAAATCGTGATATTCAACATGAGCTTACTCGAGATGTTCTTATTTCACAAGGTTCCATATTGCGAGAAAGCTGGAGCGGAGTGGGAACATTGGGGAGCGTGGTCAGAATGTAGTAAGTCCTGTGGCAAAGGAAAACGAAACAGGTAACCAGCAATAACTTCAAGTCACAATGTCAGTTTTCTTAACAGCATTACAGCAGGAATCCACTAGATAAAATAATTTTCTATCCAATCGTGTCACCAGCATCCGATTTAATATTGAAAAAAATTGAATATTTTTTTTTACAGGGAACGAAAATGTCCTTATTCCGGAGAATGTAGTATGTTCTATGGCGGATACTTTGATCGTGACTCCTGTGCTACTCATAAATGTGGTGAAAGTATGTACTTCTACCTATGTATGTATATACACACTCGATATTGTTAAAAAATTCTTTAGAACCCGAACTAAAATGGACTCTTTGGACAGTCTGGTTGGCTTGCAAGGGAGAATGTGGTGAAGGTGTACAAAAGAGAATAAGGAAATGTGAACATGTAAGTATTCGGAATCTACCCTATGTATTGTATTTTGATTTGCTTCACGCCTACACGTACAGGGTGACGAACTAGTAGAAGATTGTTCTGGTGGAAAGTATGAGGAAGATGGTAAGTTTATTTTATTTTTAGTTGGAATATTTTAATATTGCAATACAATTTTTATTATAGAAACTGGTATTGGGTACGAGACGCAGTCATGCGTCGTTGAATGCACTACTCCTCTTGTTTCATTGTCAAGTGAACCTCCAACAACTCCTGAAACAATCGCAATGACCAGCGCTACCACGACAACCGCTGGACCAAACAAAACTCCCACAAAAACCACAACGAAGACACCAAACACGATTGCCAAAACCACCACAAAAGCCACAGGACCGACCACAACCACTCCTGTTACCAGTAAGACTTTGTTCTTCAAAGTTCTTCTCTGATTACATTATCGCTACCAAATATCATACTGAAAAGCAAAATAACAATAGATTCTTTATTGTCCAAGCTAACAGGGCAACTACTGAAAAAATAACAGAAACTGCAAATCCAGATTGGAGAGCATGGGGTTTGTGGGGATCTTGCTCAAAATCTTGCGACGGCGGCCAAAGAGAAAGGTGAAGGATGAATTTCTGCATTTTTTGGTAGAGGATTTTCAGTTACTCTTGGTACGACAAGCGGTTACTAAAACACTGAATTCAATAAACCCAAGTACATTTTGTACACCCGAAATATGTGTAGAAACATCTGCTGGTGACTTATAACTCCTGGCTGTATTTTGTTGAATTGATAGAGAAAGAGTTTGCAAAAGTTATACTTGTGAAGGAGACAAGAAAATGTCAGAATATTGTAACACGCGCTCTTGCAGAGCACAAAGTAAATCAGACGTTTGTTATAGAGTATCTATGTAATATAATGTTGCTGCTATTGCAATGATATTTTCTCATAAGGTCGACCGCACACAATATTCTCAGCTACGGAAGCCATCATTCCAATATTTTGTCCTTATGGGAGAATCGTGCCCGGCGATTTCAACGCTGATCGTAGAACTGATTTGCTCTGCCTGTTCTCTGATGGTTACATGTAAGTAATAATTTGTACTTAATCATTTCTTGATTAATTTTCAATATGTGATATAAATGTGAACACTTAGTGCCCCCTTATCTCCTTCCATCCCTCATGAGTTCACAGTGCCCTCTTATGGGTGGTACTGCCTCCCACTGATTTGGAATTTGAACAGAATGCAGGAAGGAGGAAATAGTACCAATAAGATGATGTGTTTCATGAATCTTTTTCAATTTTTCAAATATTTGACTGGTTTAACTCATTTCAACATTGTTTTTCTATTGTATTTGTTATATCTGAACATTGCGTAATTTTTATAGTCGTATATACCTGGCGAACGCTCGCGGAGTGTTTGATGAGGTAGGCTGGGAAGGTCAAACCAACTTCTGTCAATTCTCTGAAGATTCTTTAGCACCTCCCCAAGTCTTCGCTAAAGATCTTAATGCAGATAAATTCATTGATATCTTGTGCTACAATAAGCGCTCGGGGTAAGTCTCAGTTTCACACTTGGGATCATGGCATCTGCTATGATTTTTTCAGGGAAGATCAAAGGAATGTATACTTCCATTATCATAGATCTCTCTATTTATATGTAAATAATGTAGTAGATTACTTCTTGGAGGTGTATCAGATGGAAGTATAATTTAGCCCTATAAAAACCAAACAGAGTTATCAGAATTAATCACCTGCAATAGTGAAACAGAGTAGTTATATGGAGTGGTGCAACTACCCTTTTTGCCACCCCCAGCAGACACCCTATGTGTGAATATATATATCGAGTGAGAATGGAAAATTTATTCATAGATCTTTTCAGCATACTGAAGATATAAGTTTTTTTATTCATGGTGATTTGTCATCAGGAAAATGCAGATTTTGTTGAACCAGAAATTACAGTTCCATACAAAAGTTGATTGGGAGGGAAAGAAAATGAACTGTGATGTGAACATGGGCGCAGTTATACAGCTGCAGGATGTAAATGGTGACAGTAGAGCTGATCTTGTTTGTGGAGATGAAAAAACGAGAGTCAAGGAAATATTTCTGAATAAGACTTAGTACGGAACATAATAAGTTTATCACGAAGCTATTTACTTGAGTTCAGCTTCAATCAAGTCTGTTTTGTTGTGATTTAAAAAAAAAATACTTGGTCAGCCTCATTTAGTACTGATTCGAACAGTTTTTTCCTATTAATGGAACTGGTCCATATTTCTAAATAAGACTTAATACGGAATATATTAAGTTTATCACAAAGCTAGTTACTTGAGTTCAGCTTCAATCAAGTCTGTTTTGTTTTTATTACTATTTAATAAAGGGTTTTGTGATTTAAAAAAAAGAAATACTTGGTCAGCCTCATTTAGTACTGATTCGAATAGTTTATTTCCTATTAATGAAACTGGTCCAGAGATTTTTACATTACCGATACTCCGGTTGCAGATATAGGCTGGTGGTTGCTTCTTTGATAGGAAGTATTTTATTAATTGATCTTAGAATCTCGTTTATAATGTAGATAGAATTACTTATATTGCTGTGTTGTTCGCTAGCAGTCATCACTAACATTTAACGTAATACCAATAATTGCATCACTCAATTATAATTATCGCGCGCGAGCCTTTTTTCTTTTCTGTAACGTCATTGACTAATCAGTTGATTCCCAGCATAGATCCACTTACAGTTCTTCTGGTTTGTGAATGTGAATGAGTTGGTTTTCTTTGTAGGTTAGTATTTGCAATATGATTTCTTTTACGTTGTGGAATTGGTTTTTCGTTAGCATTACATGCCTTGGAGCGGCTGAGTCGAAGTATACACTAAATGCCTCAGGTAAGTAAGATACATCGCTGACAATAACTTGTTGTTATTCACTAATACACCTTATGATAACAAGAATTACTCGGGAATTTGTAGCTCGCGTATACATATTTTGTGCAAACATGTATACTTGGTGAAGAATCGAGAGCTTCAAATTATTTTAGCTGCGTGATCACGTTTTGTGAACCCAATTTTTATTAGGCAAAAGCTCGATAGTAACTCCTACAATAATCGTTCCGGGAGATGCTGCAAGTCCTATATACGTCAAAGTGAACAGAAAAAAATCGTCATCTGACTGTCCTAACAAAACAAACTGGTATCGTTTGTGGCTTAATATCACGGTGAGAATTTGTAATGGACGTTTACAAGATTCCTATCACCTATATCTGCTGCGTTTTTTCAAGGATTTGTTGCCCGAAGGCCTGCATTGCACTCTAGAAAACATTCGTCTCGTTTTTCACCCTTCGACGAACGAAAGCACACCGCCAGAAGGAGTTCAGATCAAGATTCCAGGATGGGGTACGTCGAAGGCCGTGGAATATGTTGACGATAGCTTAATTGCTAGACTACTGCATGTTGGTTATGATGCAGCCCCACTGGTCGATGGTAAGCATATTCCCCTGACCAAAGGTTACGAGCTTACGCCCGTCGTGTGATTTACATGCTTGTGCAAAAGTTGTTACGCAGATTTCAACGTAACATTTTTAGAAAAAGAATTAAAGTACCTGGGGTATTAAGGTGAAGTTAAAATCGAGTACTCGGGAGTCTTGAAGAGGTAGAATTGGGTAGCAATTAAAAATATCGTTATGTACTGATAAAATATAGACTAATTCAGGAATTAAACATTTAAGTTTTACTATCATACCTTCATACCTTGTGATGCAATTCAAGCCATTTAGAATGGATTGCAACTAAAGGCTAATTATAGTATAAGTTAAATTCTTATCCGAGTAATGTTGTCGGCGTATAAAAACTCGGTTACTTTTTAGAAATGGTGAAGTGGGGATACGAGAGAGACATATCGATAAGAGGTGCCCCATACGACTTCAGACTTGCAATGGCTTCTCAGCCTGATCTATTTGTAAGGTATGTATAGAGATGTGTTCGCTGACTATAGTAATCCCTTATGTTTATTGCATTTTTACCGTGCTTACCACAGGTTGAAACATCTGGTTGAGGACACCTGGGCAATGAACAAAGGAAGAAAGGTTGCAATATTATCGCACAGTTTGGGAGGACTTTACGCAACGTGGTTCTTAAACGGACAAACGCAAGAATGGAAGGTTAGCTATATGAGAATTTGAATCGCAGGGTAAAATTTCTCTACGTGATTATCAAAACATAGTGTCTGTTTCAGCTGGTTTTATGACGCGATCTATTAAAAAAAAATTAGAATAAATCATCTTTCAGTTTGGTTTCACTATTTTGCCACAGGACAAATTTATCCATTCGTTCATTACTCTTTCTACTCCATGGGGAGGATCGAGGAAGACGATAAAGGTTTTAACGTCAGGAGTGAATTTTGAAATTCCCTTTTTGAGTCCTCTTGTTGGGAGGAAAGTAGAGCGAACATTTGAATCAAGTGAGTTTGCTTGTTTACATAGTATACTGTAATGAAGAGAAGATTCCCTAACTACATAAAATTGTCTTCCGTTATATTTCTAGATTATCTCCTACTGCCTAATCGATATTTCTTCGAACCAGACGACATATTCGTTTTTACCGAGAAGAGGAATTATACTCTCACGCCAAACGAGATGGATTCCTATTTTATGGAAATCGGCAACCCCGTCGGTCGTCTGATTTATCATAAGGTCAAAGAGCAAAATCGCTACACAAGGAAGGTCAACGGAGTCATTAAACATTATGACGGCATGCCACCTCATCCGCGTGTCAGGACCTATTGTCTGTACGGAGTGGGCGTGAAATCAATAGGAGGATTTCGATACAAGAAGAATTTTCCCGACGGGCCGCCGGAATACATGACGGCGGATGGAGACGGCTCTATATCCGTTAATAGCCTTAGCGGGTGTAAATATTGGATCAGGGATCACCCTTCGGCCAGCAATTACAACAGTACGTACCACACACGACAGTTTTCTTTCCATGACGTGTCCCATGTCGAGATATTCGGGTCTGGGGATGCGCAGAACGTCATACATTCAATTCTGACCGGTAAAATATAAGATACCTATTTGAGGTTTATGTAGACAGTGCAATGGACTAATCTGTTTTTTAATTCGGAGTAATAATCTGGAATATCGCATTTTATATACACGATCAAATTACTACTACTACGTTATTGCACATTAGGTAATAATCAGAACAAATTGGTTGTCTTCAAAACTCATATGTTTGATTGAATGTTTCTGCCATGTTTCTTCATGATTCCTGGTATCACACTGGTCCAAAAATGAACTTTTTCCTCGGCGAGATTCCGGTCTATGCCGATTGGGTTGTCCAAGATTAAATAGTTCTTTTTGCGGTTAAATTCCGGCCAGTAGACTTCAACATTTTCACCCTTGTTTGGATTTCTGTTAATACAATTTTAAAGATATAGCAAATCCTTCTGTTCGAAATACAAGTGTTGACAAAAACATGTTTACCCAGATTTGGCGAAGTTGGTTAGGTACGTCATCCATTTCAAACTGATTTCTTTCTCCTGTTCTGAAAATTTTGCTCCTCCGGTCATAACCCCTGGATTAAACGGAGTTCCCTGCGTCATAGGTAAATCGTCACTGTGGTCACATTTACACCACGTTGGTCTTTGCGTCACATCGGGCCCTAATTTTTTATTGTGGGTCATTTGTAGTTTATATTGACCACTGGAGAAGTATACAGTTGATCCCGATTCTAAAACAATAATGGACATAGCATGATTTTACTCTAGGTTGTTCGTCATTGTATTGCCAGTACTACAGGGAGTGGAAGATTTATCAGGCAAGCCAGGAAACGGGATTGACTCGGATTTATGGATTTTCAGGTATTTTAGGCACCGACTGAAAATGTACTTACCCGCATGATCTGATGCCGTAGTAAGAGCTGGTACTAAAAACAATGAATCTGTGAATAAATCGCCAAATGCCTGACTGTAACGAAATTTGTCCTTCAAGTCTTCGGTGACGTAAAACTTCACGCAGGCATCCACGCATTCTTTACCGGCTGCGTTCTATATTTTGACATATGTGACTATGAAACACTAGCTAGCTATGTACGAGATCTACGCGACGAATTATGCGAAATCATGCTGAGGAAATAAGCTAATGCATGACATCTGTAAAGATTTACTTAATATCAGGTAAAATAGTATTTTCCTAGATGCTACTTACATTCATTTTCGGCAGATACCTCGGTGCAAACGTTTTAAATTGCTCCTCCGATATTCCAGTCATGTAATCAGGGAAATTGTTGAACAGCATCAATGATCCTTGACCCTCGGAATCATTGCAACAAATCATGTAAGGCAACCGCATAAAGTTTCTTTTTTTCAGCGATTCTACTGGTGTTTCAATTATGAATTCGCCGTCTATTGTTGGATTGAAAGACGCGAGTTTCTGTCGAGATAAACAGGTAAAAATAGCAAAGCATAGATTTTCAGAGCTAACGAAAGTGAGACTGCCACTTCTAATTTATCCCTATCGTGTTATCATGGGCGTCCGATCGAGGTGGCAAACGGAAATGTTCGGAATATATTCAAATGTATATTACCAAATTCAATTGGATATTCGCTTTCAAAATTTCTTTCGCAGGCATTCTCTGTAACTCAGATAGAATATATTCCTCGTCAGCGCTGCAGTCTATCTTAAGAATGTCAAATAAAATTTCCCTTGTGTTGCTCATGTCCTCCTTAAATAATTCTAATTTGATAGCAATGTAGTTTAAAAAAAAGCGAATCGCTAGTAGACTCTAAGTGCCATAATCTGGTTTACTTGATAATGTAGCTTGTCCGCTCTGACTAATGGCTTTGTGAAATAAACCTCTGGACATGGGTGAATTCACGTGGTGGTTCACAGATATACCGCCTGCACTCTGGCCAAAAATCGTTACGTTCGTTTTATCGCCTCCGAAGAACTCAATGTTATCCTGTACCCATCTGTAGAATACAAATAAGTCCTTAAATAAAGTAGTTTCGTAAATTACATCACACTCTTCTAGTTTTAACTCATCGCCCTATTCCATAACCAACATATAAGGAGGTTGGATTCACGATTCTCTAGTTTCCTCTAGCGACTGAAATTTTTCAAGAATTCGCAAGAAATTTTCTAACTGGAGCGATAAAACTTGATCCAACAAGCCAGCGTTTCCTTTGCAGACGGAGTCCTTGCCGAGTGAAAAGAATCCGAATACTCCTACTCGATAGTTGGGAACCACTATTATGACATCATGCAGACTTGCTAAGGTAGTTCCATCGAAAACATCAGAAAATCCCATTTGAAACCCACCTCCGTAAAACCAAACCATGACCTATTGAACAGAATGTCTAGATTTATGTTACCTGCATTTATTGTAACAAACGTTGAATTGAGGCATTATACACATCGGTAAAGATTAATTTAGAACATATCGTAAAGATACCGGCAGTTTTCCGGAAGTTCGAGGTGTAAAAACAGATAATCGTAGACAGTCTTCTGACATCAAGTTTCTTATGTCCGTGCTGCATTTATTTGGCGACAATTCTTGCAACAACTTATTGGCTGCAATGGATTGCATTGGTACTTCTGTTGGTTTAGTACCGTCAAAGATACCGTCCCATGAATGGGAGCTAAAAAGCGCAGATTCGATGAATGGATGATGATGAATATAGATATATTTAGTATTAGTAGTATTAAAACACATCCTGATGCTAGGTTAGGTTTACCATCAGGATAATCCCTTGGTAGCTGCATAATGTATTGCTAATGACTGTAGTGGGATACTTACGAATGTGGAGGCATAAAACGTAATTCTCCAATCGGTGGTTTTCCATACTGGATGTTTTTGTACACATAAACAGATTTAGCATTGGGGATTTGCGGGCGGCTAATCATTCCACGTACTCTGCCACCTATACATGTGATTACTGGACAGTTCATTGTTCCTGCAGGAAATTTCTGAGTAAACAATAGTGCAGGCGCCGCAAACTTATCCTGTACCTAACTACTTTCTTGAATCTATTTTATGAAAAGTTTCTTGAGGAGGATTGAGTCTACTACTAACTACCTACAGTACACATATCCAAGGCATTAACACTGAATTTTGGCAATCTTTACTGTTTGTTCGTAGTTAATATTTGATTGTTGGGTAAGCCAAGCCTCGATCAGTAGTTCTCAATTTACTGTTATCCAAAGTTTACAGAGCATAGCGTTCCCCCAGACGTATCGAATACTGTTACGCTGCCGTTACGAAAGTTCATAATACAAAAATGAAAGTGAAATAGAACAAGGTTGAAGATTTAAATGTTTTTCATTTTAAAAACGCTCAATGTTTAGCGTAGTGTTTTTCCTGTGCTTTTTCTCGCTCTCGCAGTATAACATTTGCCTTTTCATTTTATTCACTGCAAATATCGGTGGAGGGAGGGAGAAACTGTTGACTACATGCTTAGTTATGAATCTCGTCACACATATATTTAGGAGTTGTCTCAAATTATATCTAAACCACTGCATAGTTTAAATACAATGTCGAGCTCCGAGGTACGATACCGGTCTTAATATTTATTCAACGAATTTTAATTTCGTGGAAGGAGAATCCGTATTATATGAATCTATTGAACCGTAGATTATTTCGATGAGGTCAGTGAGTTTGACTGACAGTCTCAACGCCTTTCCCACCTCAATTCTCCACTTTAGTTCCGTCTATTACATTACCCAGTAAAACATACAGAACATGGCATATTATGGTCAACCGGCACCGGGTTATGGTCAGCCCCAGCAACCTCCCGTTCACCCAATGGTCATGACGTGGTTCCAATCTGTAGATGCTGATAGAAGTGGGAAGATTTCCGCTTTAGAACTACAACAGGTCAGTAATTTTGAGATTTTCCTATTAATATCCAGTACAGTAGTGTTCTTACGGTCCAGTGAGTTTACTGTGCAGGTGGTCATGGATGAACGATTCCATGATTTTGTGGAATAATTACCTGTGCTTCAGCTATATATTTATATATACATTGAAAGCAGCTTATTATGATCGCTGATAATGTTATCTATTGGGGACTGTTAGCAAATTCAATCAATCACAAAAGAAACAAAGAATTAATCAAAAATGCTCCATCTCTGTTTATCCGTGTTATCAGTTAATTATTATCATACAGAAACTGTTCCCAAAACGATCCATTAAACCATCCCAGTTCTTGGATATTTCTTCGTATATGTGACCGAAATAATTCTGTTGAAGATGAGAAATATCATAGCACCTTTATTACTAGATATTTACTAAAGTTCTATTATCAAACAGGCATTGACAAATAACGATTGGAGCAGATTTAGTATCACTACTTGCTATTCAATGATTGCACTGTTTGACCGTGATTTTTCCGGTACTATCGACATTTACGAATTTTCAAAATTGTGGGATTTCATCAACCGGTGGCGCGAGGTCTTTAATGGCTTCGATCAAGATCGCTCCGGTACGATAAATCAACAAGAACTTCGAACAGCGCTTGCAGGAATTGGGTAAGAAACGACAACTATATTATTACATCGAAAAGTGCCCCTTTATCGTCGAGTGAGTCGACGAACTTGCAGCCATACTTAGCCAGGGTGCATTCCAACGAGGATGTTCGGTGCGGAGTTAATTTCTTCTTCTGATTGCGTAATGGCGTATTAAAAAAGTTTATTCTGCTTTAGTGTCACTTTGTTGGACCGTGATAAGGAAATTATTTTCTCATCATAACCCCTCAACGTAATTCAATGAAATAATTTTTTTTTTGTTAGATACAATGTATCTCCCAATTTCATTCAAGTGGCGATGTTTCGCTATGACTTGGAGAGACGAGGAAGTCTCAGCTTTGAAGGATTCATAGGTTGTTGTATGTTGATACAAGCACTGACACATCAATTCCAGCAGAGAGACACTCAGAGAACTGGTAGCGCTCAGTTTAATTACGATGATTTCATGTACGCTTCACTGCTTACGCTCAAGTAAAAGTTACCAATATCTCACTCACATTTCCTGAGATTCATATCAATGAGACATTTTATTATTATTGCTACTGAGAACATGGAGTGTAATTGTCATTTAGAAATTACAACCTGTCATTATTATACTATATTTCTTCGAAAACACTATCGAATATAAGAATTGATATAACTGAATTCAATTGTTCCATTCAAGTCAGTATATTAAGGATTGTCGTTATGAATGTCTACATGACTCAATATTATTTGCTTCTTCAATCTATATCTGTCTGAAATGACCTGGTTCATATTTACTCTATATTTGGTATTTTTATCCTTTACTGTAAACTGCTTGCTGGAACACAACTTTTCTAATACCATATTGCAGTTTTCCAAGAAAAGTTCACTGATTACATGAAATTACTAAGTTTGAATTAACTCCAGTGATGCAGAATTCTTGTTGAAAAATTGCATTGTTCAGTTTTGTCATCGTACTCGTTCAGATATTGTTTATTTGCATGATTAGCTATGGTAGCCCATTGCAATTTTATGAATATAGTATTTAGGGAAAAAATATTTCCTTTTTCAAAACTATCTGTAGCGGTGTGTAGCCCAAGTATTTGATGATCTAGGCCCCAGATTCTAGGGCCTAGGCGGTGTGTAAGATAAGGGACTGTGTTGGTGGGCCTTCTTTCTACAGGTAACTGTTGAAAAGTGTGGAACTATGAGAGAGCGGAATTAAGACATTTAACAAATAAGGAATAGCCATAACAGTCAAGTCAATACAGAAGGATAAGCGGTTATTTTTTCTCATATTACAGCTTGGAATAGCGTTTAGTTAATTTTTTCGTTTGTTACGAAGGGAAGATATCTTCAGATTCATTACACTCAAGATTCAATTGAAGGAGCTTACATCGATGGCATTCGTTCATATTATGCTACGATAACATCATAAAAAGACGTGGACAAGAAAAACACTTCAAAGAAGAAAACAAAGGCCGGGTCGGTGGAAAAAATATACTGAAGGTCTTTATTTTATTCATTCATATATATTTCTGTTATAGTAGATGCCTACAAGATAACTTATGCAAAGAATTCCAGCATGAGGACGGGAGCATTAAGCACACCGTATATATTCTTAGTGGTTCATATTCTCTGTTGATGATACACGAATATTATTTTTTGTCTTTAAACTGTGCATCTGTTTAGTAGTTTACTATGGAAAGCCAATTTATAGCCGAAACCTTACCGCAGTTAATTATTTTCTACTACCAAGATAACTGGTATTGCTCTACAGACAGTGTCAGAAAGGGATTCAAATAGCGCTACGCGACATGTTATATCTGTTATTATATTATGTTTAGGAAATAACATGGTATGTACTTTGATCCATTTGCATGGTCTAAAATTGAACGCTACAAACATTCATAGCCTCTGGGAGATTTCATGAACGCGTGGATATCCGCTGATAGTGTAGCATATTTTTTTTAATTGCTAGGAAAATTTTAGTACTTTGTTGTATTCTCTGAACAGAAAAAATTCTGGAGGAAACTGAAATTGTATTATTTCGTGTGACTCCATTTTTCAATGACAATGACATGCATATTAATTAATTCTTATCTTCAGGAACCTTTCCGTAACTGCAAGCAAGACACTTTGTTTGTTATCGCTAAATATTTATATATTTCTGTTCGGCGTCCCCGAGCAAAGTTCATTTCTACGTAGTTACTGTCAGTTTTAGAAATTTTCATCCTAAAATTCATTTAGTAGCAACCGGAACTAGAATTTGTTTCCTAGTCAAGATAGTAAGCGCCAATCTGAAAATTTTTCATTTCTAGTTATAAATTTATTGATCATT
This sequence comes from Halocynthia roretzi, assembly GCA_013436055.1. NCBI lineage: Eukaryota > Metazoa > Chordata > Ascidiacea > Stolidobranchia > Pyuridae > Halocynthia > Halocynthia roretzi. The sequence continues at coordinate 194,013 of QRAM01000147.1, read as the reverse complement.
TCTGTTTAGTTTGTGTTTACTCTGTACCACTGAAGTGAAGCTTCTGTTTAGATAACATGTTTGTCCAGGTTTCGTCCCCCTCACGTGAATAGGTATGTTGCAGTGAGAAGTGAAATTCATGCATTAGAGATTGCTTGAAAATAACGTGGTTGAAAGTTTAAAAATTGTCGTAGGTCAAGGTGAAGTGATACTTACTTTGGTCAAATATATAAATTGATTTATTGTTAGTAGATTCAAAGTGCTGAATTTCAATTATTTCTTTAACTTCCCTGGTAATATAGATAGTAAATACACCCATACTTGATTATACTTATTCATGCAGTATGTTCGGCACAACAGAGTACAATCTGATGCAGAGATTTGATGAGGAAGGTAAGAAACAGTAATTATTATGTATTAAATATATACATTGTGTACTACAATATTGTACAGGACTTTTTGTTAGTTGTAATCCTTCTTTATATTATTATCCATAATTCTTTCTGCTTAGCATGCCATGCGAGCAGCGAGCTGCGAGCCATTTCTATTCCATAATTGCTTAGCAGGATTGGTTATAAGGTTTTACTGCGTGCCCTCTACCGGAAATTACCATTAGTTTATAATGCGTAATTAGACATAATGTATTAAAATTATTTTAAATAAAGATGAATTAGAATAATCTTTTGTTATTAGATTAATATCTTCCTGAAAACGATGTTTCAAGTTTTTCGAAAATTTTATATATTTTGTAGCTAATCTGACGTCATATAGTTAGACTCGCTGCAGCGGTTCCGGGTGACGTGTATTTGGGAATTTAATTCTATTCTACGTGTGTCTAAGTATTTCGGTATAACCGCATACATTTTGATATTATATCAGTTAGGATTAAACATTCAAAACGTTATCATGATGCGGCGAGACAAAAAAGATGAAGAAGCAGGTAAGTTAACTTATTATCTCACTCCATGCGATGCTGCCGCACATAAGGTGAACGAAACGAAGCAAGCTTATACCACCAGCTAATTCCAATATTGTAAAACAGAGGTGTGCAACCTTGTAGCACTTCCGGACCAGATACACTTAACCAGATTAGACGGTGGGCCGCACTTGCATTTCACATTGACTGTCTACTAATGACTGGCATAAAAAATTGATTTGATTTCCTTGCAAATCAAATAAATCAACTAGGGACTCTTCGCTTCACTATTATAATAATTCTCAGGGGCCAATAATCCGTTTGCTGGCATCGAGCGATTAGCCGTCATCCAGGACGCACGCGTCTTCCATCAGACGCCAATCAACCCTAGGCGATGCTGTGACATCTTGACAAAGATCATCTACCTTATCAACCAAGGCGAGAACTTCAGCACAGACGAAGCGACAGAAACATTCTTCGCGATGACGAAACTGTTTCAAAATAGTGATGTGAGTTGTCTAATGTTCGTTTACCCTCCTCTCTTCCATGGTCTATTCCATGCACTAAGATCCTCAGCGTAGAGTTAATTTACTCCTTAGCGATTTTTGCGCTGTAGTTTTCAATTTTTATTTTTCCAAATCAAGGTTGTCATGAGAAGAATGTGTTATCTCACTATCAAAGAAATGTCAAATATGACTGAAAATGCGTTCATTGTCACCCAAAGGTAAATTCAATAAATAAATATATGATAAAATATGCGATAGTCACGTTAATGCTTCTTTCTTTCAGCTTGACCAAGGACATGAACGGTCGTGAAGACATTTTTCGTGCCGCCGCCGTCCGTGCCTTGTGTGCCATAACTGACATTAGCACCTTGCAAGGTATAGAACGCTACATGAAACAAGCTATAGTGGATAAGGTTGGTAAAAGAACTATTTAACTGTTGTTTTACCTAAGATTCGATAAATATGTGGATTTGTTTTTTATTCAATTATTTTTATTAGGTTCATTCTGTCTCGAGTGCAGCATTGGTATCTTCTCTTCATTTGGCTAAAAAAGCTCCTGATGTTGTCAAACGTTGGGTCAATGAAGCTCAGGAAGCATGCTCTAGTGATAATATTATGGTTCAGGTAAATTGTCACTAATAGTTTTTCAAATTTATGTTAATATTCGTGCTTGTATACAAGTGACATCATCAGTCAATCCTATTCCATCTATTTGCCCATATATTAATCGCTATGTTGTTTTTTACTGAGCTGTCATGTTCCCGATATCCAAAAATAAAATTGAAGAAACTTAGTCGATCCCTCCCTTTTTGTTTAGTACCATGCTCTCGGCCTTCTCTATCACCTGAGAAAAAACGATCGCCTCGGCACGTCCAAAATGGTTTCTAAGTTTATCAAGTCTGGCTTGAAGTCTCCTTTCGCTTACTGCATGCTGATCAGGATTGCAAGCAAACTTCTGGATGAAGATGGTTCTGGGTAAGAAATTTCAATGCCTTGCTGTATTAGTATTCCCCCCAATTAGTTTGAGATATCTTGGATCAACATTATTGCATTTTTTTCGTAGGCACGACAGTCCGCTGTTTGACTTTATTGAAAGTTGCCTTCGTAACAAGCACGAGTTAGTGATATACGAAGCTGCTTCTGCCATTGTTAATATGCCAAATTGTACAGCTAGGGAGTTGGCCCCTGCTGTTTCAGGTGTGTGTTGTGTATTGTGTGCTTTCAAGAAATTTATCTGTTTGCAGTATGACTGTAGCGGCTTTTTCAATGAAGAAATTGATATTATTAAGTAAAACTTAACACAGAATTATTTATACACGGAACCATTACTACTGCTGACATTTCCAAATCCCTAGACCATTACCACTATGTGATTTTGCTATTATAGTTGTTTCATTGATTCAATTCAAGGACCAGTCATACAGGATAGAGTATTCCTTATTTTATATTATAGGTATTTCAGGTTTGTGTTCATTCACATTATGTTCTAGAGAAGACTGTTAAATCATTTTCCTCCTGAAAATATAGGTACACCTGAAAATCTATATTTTTCAGTAGGACAGGTTGAAATATTTGCTAGTTTTTAAATAATATAAATCAAATGATAATATTTCCTTCAGTTTTGCAAAACTTTTGCATCTCGCCCAGGCCGTCGATGAAGTACGCGGGAGTACGTACCCTCAGCAAGGTAGCAAAGTCAAAAAGCATCTCGTTGTCTTGAAAAGATAATTGGATGCGTTATTTCGCTTAGCATGTTTCTAACATGGATTTAATTTCATCTGCAAATGTTCCTTTTGAATAGTATTGCTCTTCAAAATTGATTAGTAATTGATATCTTTTATAGTATTGGCTTCTTTTGGTATAGTGAGACCAAATAGAGACCGGCGTATTTGGCATACGTTTTTATTTTCCTTTTCTCATTTAGTCCTTCAGCTTTTCCTCAGTTCACCAAAGCCTTCTTTCCGCTATGCTGGAGTACGCACTTTAAATAAGGTACTTGCATGCTTTATTATTTACCAGATGTTATATTTTATGCTAAATATTTACTCTAGGTCGGGGTCAGGATTAAATTTTTTGGTGATTGCTTGCGCTTGCTGGTGCTTATTGATAATGTGACAACTGAACACAAGTTATTTGCCAACTAGTCTTGCTTATTCTTTGTAGCAGTTGCTGATATTCTGTAGTAGCTAGTTCATTACCAGGCTATAAATTCAATCTTTAATAGAATAGTGGTTTTCAACCTTTTTGTCCCGTTCCATTTTATTCCGTAATCAAAATGAAAAATTATCCGTCAAGGTGGCTATGAAACATCCATCAGCTGTTACCGCATGCAACCTGGACTTGGAGAATCTAATCACAGATGTTAACCGCAGCATCGCTACACTGGCCATAACGACTTTGCTCAAGGTAAGGAACTATTTTCTTATCTTTTATGATAGTTATTGTAAAATTAATATACCTTGTTTAGACCGGCAGCGAGAGTAGCGTCGATAGACTGATGAAACAAATCACTTCGTTCATGTCCGAAATCTCAGATGAATTCAAGGTGGTCGTGGTCCGTGCCATCTCTGCTCTTTGTCAAAAGTATCCGAGAAAACATGCTGTCATGATGAATTATTTATCTTCCATGCTGAGAGATGAGGTTTGATCTCAATTCTATTTACCTTTGTGCGAGTCTTTCATTATTAGAATATTATATAGATCTAAGGGTCTCCAAACCTTTTATTGATTGTAAGCATCCAGTTGGAAATCAAATAGATAAGTAATTTTGACCCAGCTGCTAAAGAACGTGAGAGCAGTCCTTGCATGTTCCCGGGCTCCAGAGTTTTTCCAGTTTTTATGAACATAACATTGTGGTATTTTGTGTCTGTCCAGGGTGGCTTCGAGTACAAAAAGTCAATCGTTGAGTGCATCATCGCCATCATCGAGGAATCTCCTGACTCGAAAGAATCTGGACTCGAGCATCTCTGTGAATTTATCGAGGTATTGTACTAGAGATTCTCGAATGGGAGGCACTTGGTGTAAATGGTCATAGATATACATATGCAGTGCGTTCAATATGGCTGCATAAATATTACTGTTAAAATGACAATTCAAAATAGGGATGTGATTGAGGACAACTCTGATCTCGAGGGGATAATTAATCATTAATACAGACAAAATTGAGCTTTCATTTTTTCAGGACTGCGAACATACAGTGTTGGCAACCAAGATCATTCATTTGCTTGGAAGAGAAGGTCCGAAAACCAGCAATCCATCCAAGTATATTCGTTTCATCTACAACAGAGTGATTTTGGAGAACGAAGCTGTCAGGGCTTGTAAGCTATTTACTCGCATCAAATAACATTTATTTTATTACATGAGAACTTGACATGAATTTATATTATTTACCTCTTGAAGCTGCTGTTTCTGCGCTCGCGAAGTTTGGTGCTCATTGTGACGATTTACTCCCAAGTATTCTCACTCTCCTTGCTCGCTCCATGCTCGACGAGGATGATGAAGTGAGGGACAGAGCGACCTATTATTATCATGTTCTTCAGCAAAAGCAGAAGGCATTGAACTCAGCTTACATATTAAATGGTATGCTTTATACTAAAGGGACAGTGGGTTTGAAATGAGGGTTGCTTTGACAAGGCCACTATAAAATTATTACACATAATTTAAATACAATATACTGCGGGTCCCCACCTCACGGGGATAGGATCATGAAAAGTGAGGATTCAATTGACATATACATGATGTTGCATTAATTGCTCTGCTATTAGCTGTTTTACTACACCCTCATGCTCTGCAAGCGTTTATATAATAGTGAAAACTATTGTTTATAATCCAGGTCTAACTGTATCTATTCCCGCATTGGAGAGATGTCTTCACCAATACATCCAAGAGGCTTCGGAAGAACCTTTCAATATAAAATCAGTTCCGTTGGTCACTGCTGCCCCTACTGAGATGAAAACGGATGTTATCAAGCCCAAGGAAAAAGTCGCTGCTTCTCGTCAAGAAATCTATTCTGGTAAGCTAACATGTCCCTTCCAACTAAAATCAGTCAATTCAGGTTGAGCTCGGAATAGTTTTATATTTGCATCTATTAAATGATACATCTTGGGGATTAAATTTTTATTTATATCGACGAATTCCAATTCCATTATATACCTTATACATATCCCCTGGAAGGTTTTCTCCCCTCAATCTTTCAATGAAGTGATTATATCTCCTATTTCAATTCCAGAGCAACTTTCGAAGATTCCTGAGTTCGCGGTCCTCGGCCCTCTGTTCAAATCGTCGCAGCCGTCGGAGCTTACCGAGTCAGAAACCGAATACGTTGTTTCTTGTGTGAAGCATACGTTCAGTAAAAATATTGTGTTTCAGGTATTTATAAAGATATTTTGTTTTAGGGGACAATAGTTGATATGTAAAGTCTCATCACCTGCTTTATTTCAGTTTGATTGTACCAACACTCTGAACGATCAAGTGCTTGAAAATGTCACAGTACAAATGGAGCCAAGTGACGGTTTTGAAGTCATAGCATACGTTCCCTGTCCTTCTTTAGTTTACAACAAACCAGGTATTCGACTCTCTTTTATTTATACCAGATATTCATATTCAAATTATTAGATAATGTGGAATATATACACATAATAGATTGAAGCATGCATTTTTTTAAACAATGACCATTCTCTGAGGTTTAGCATAATTATATATCTTTTCTATTATCAAATCATATTTCTCCATATCATGTTTACTACCAAAAAAAGATCAAGATTAAACTTACCAATTCACTGTTCATTTATATAACTGATTCCTCCTCTGGTTCACGAAATTGTGTAAAAAAAATGTGATCATCTATTAAAAGGTTAATACATGTAATACGAATAAAACCTCCACTTTATCAGAATCTTTTCTCTTTTATTTAATGTTACATGTACCCCATTCAGCATATGACCACAATTTTATTCCTTTTTGTAAGGCGTCACTTACGCATGTGTGGCAATACCAGAAGAAGATCCAACGGAGGTGACGACAGTTCTGTCATGTATCCTCAAGTTTACAGTTAAGGATTGCGATCCAAATACAGGAGACACTGATGAAGAAGGATATGAAGATGAATATCTTGTATGTGCTTGAAGAATTGAATCTCGTATATTGCGTCATAAATACTAACGAGTTTTAACCTCTAGCTTGAAGATGTCGAGGTAGCTGTTGCAGACCACGTACAAAAAGTCCTGAAACCGAATTTTGGAGCTTCCTGGGACGAGGTGGGAGGCGAAAACGAACTAGAAGATACATATGCGCTGTCTAGCATGAATACTTTAGAAGGTGAGATACTGTTCATTACTAAAGTGCGGGAACTTGGAATTTCTCCCCTTCATACTTTCCAGTTGGAATTATGTATGAAATTTAAAGATAATTTCAGCTCGTTTGATATATACAGAGTACAGTGTTAATTTTAAGCAAATCTTAGGCAGACTAGACTTCATTGTTGAAGCCCTATTTTGCTTTTGTAATTGCAGAAGCTGTACAGAATATAACCAAACATTTGGGCATGCAAGCATGTGAAAGATCAGATAAAGTACCAGAGAACAAGTCAGCTCACACACTCTACTTAGCTGGTGTCTACAGAGGTGGACACGACATCCTAGCCAGAGCTAAACTCGTTCTCAAAGATGGGGTGACCATGCAGCTGACAGTTCGCAGCACAGATGCCACTTCAGCACAAGTTATATCTGCTGCTGTTTCTTAGTTTTGTTGCTATAGTATAATGATGTACAATATAAAGTGTATCATCGATCACACATTACAACTCAAGCTTGTCTGTTTTGTAAGATTATGTTGTGTTATAATGCAGATAAAATAAATAAAATAATCACGTTAGCAGAGGTTAAATTGGTTGTTTGTCATTAAATATATCTTGATTTGTGATCACTGTAGTCAATCACCTATTCCTCGTCTTTGATGTAAATCTATCCTGATCTCTATAAAACCGGGCAGAGTGACTAGGGTAAGCCGTTAAAATAAATTTGTAGGTAACAGTACAGTATTTAGATTCTTATTTTGGACGCTAGAAAGTGTTATGGATATGCCAAGTAAGATTTCATCCTCAAGTCTAACTCGGACTGGCGATTTGCATTTCTACGAGTCTTTCGACTTTTTATTTGACATAGCCACTTGGATTTTCGCGTGGAGTCTTGGGTATGCATGTCTTTCACTTTGGGTGGTCTTGATCTAGGATCCAGATAATTGCAACGCAGTTCTATGTTATACAGGGTATAACGTTATGCATGACTGCATACGAGGTACCATGTTTGAAGTGAGTGGAGATTGACGAGTTCAAGTAATTAATAATAATTCTCTGTAGATTCGTATGAATAGACCAGAAACGAGGGCCATGCGATTGTTTTTAAAGAAATTTGCGCAAATCTATAATGGGAAATGCAAACCTCTTCGGGTTGCTCATCGGTGGTCGAGCTCAGAAGTAGAGAACCGTATCGTTCTTGGCGAGATGAACGAAATTCATTTGCCGAAAACGTACAAGTGCGATAGCAGTAACCCCGGAGATCACGGATTAAAAGACGAGGGACTTTTCTATACCGTACCAGATGATATTCATAAACTAATTTGTCCGGAAAACGGCAGCAGGAAAGCCCTGCGAAAAACGTTTCAGAGAGAGTGCAACGCGTTCAAAGAAACCAACATAATGATTCGAAGACCGGCTCTGGAGATTATAAATTGCATGAAAAATGCTGACTATGACAATCCAGTAATTCGGTATTTGATTTATGGAAATTTGGGGACTGGTAAGAGCATGTCCCTGCAGCACATAACACATTATGCCCTCCATGAAGGATGGATTATAGTTCCGACTCTGTATGCCTGGGACTGGATGGGCTATCACAGGAGATTTAAACCTATGATGCGAGAGGAACTAAAAGAATCGTCATGGAATACGGATCGACTGGACCAACCCGTCTGGGCGATGTCTTGGTTGGAAACCTTCAAAACGATCAACGGTAAAAAGTTGCAGGAAATCAAAACAACCAGGGAGTATGTGTGGACGAAGCGGGAAAAAACTGAAGTAGGACAGACGCTGACATCCCTGGTAGATCAAGGGATTGCCAGAGCTAGAATATCAACCGACGTCATAGGCTGCATCATGCGAGAGCTCAGGACACAGCCGTCGGAAAATTTGCCAAGAGTACTTGTCACCGTCGATGCCTTTAACGCCATTTTCCATAGAACCAGTGTGAAATCAAAATTAGGAAACTTGGTTGAGCCTGATAATCTTTCTTTTATTTACAACCTGAAAAAAATGATTCGCAACGATTGGACGAACGGTGCTGTCGTCCTGGCGATGAACATGAGCGGCGAAAGACCTGAGCTCTTTACGAGAGACGTTGTCGATCCTTACGAACTGATAGGCGCACACGGATTCGACCTTATCGACCCGCATTTGCCGATCGAAGTGAAAAACTATTCTGAAAAAGAAGTTCTTCAACTGCTTTCATTATACTGTGACAAAAAATGGTTGACGGGAAGATCATTAACTCAAGAAGGAATGGCAGAAATTTTGCAAGTGTGCTGCGGAAACCCAGAAGCACTTTGCAATCTTTGTAGTTCGCTGTATTGAAAAATTATAATGCTTTATTGATAACTATTTGCCACTTACTAGTGTGACAAAATGACTACACTGGCGGTAATAAAGAACTGTGCTGCAGGCAGATTTATTTCATTGTGTTTGGGTACAACCATGGTTATCAGTGCGATATTCGGTACAATTGGCTGTGGAGATTAACTATAGGGACTGTGGTGGTAGCTATGCATACTGTGCTTAAGGATAGGGTATTACGTCTGGGAAATATAGACAATCTTTGAAACTAAGCTTGGACATGAATTATTGCATTAAAATTTGAATGTTAAGAAGAAGAATATCACTGATCCCAAATATACACACTCTGCTACTCATGAACAAGCTTTTTTCTATATCTATTTGTAGATTTTACCCTCACTTGTTCCACATAAATCGTGTTGCAATCGTGCATTTTTCTTGACATTTCTTTTGTCATAATAAACGTTATAATCTTTAGATATTTGGCCTACAATACTAGAGATGGAGTTACTGGAAAGAGAATCCCTGAATCTGATTAAAACATTTCACGATAAAAATGATACGGAGGCAAAAACAGCTGTTCTTCGAAATTATCTGCAAACGGCAGAGGACTGCGATTCCGACTTCATTTTGCCGAATGGATCTTTTTCAGATGGTACTTGATGAACTGCTTATATATTAAATAAACGTCTTCTACCATCTTATATTCGTTTCTCACATGGTTTAGAACTGAAATGGCTGAACTGTGAACGTCAATTGAATTTGGAAGATTTTGACAATAAGCTCATTCTCTTTGATTTCTTCACATATTGCTGTATAAACTGCATTCACATTATGCCATTCTTGCACAAATTGGAGGAGACTCATCCCATATCTGAAGGCTTTTGCATAGTTGGAATACATTCAGCCAAATTTCCGAATGAAAAGGTGCCAGTCTTTTGCATACACGTGTTAGTAATGCTTTTTTCAATATGAATAACTTGAATGCAGTTGGAAGCAAACATAGAGGATGCCATCCGGAGGTATAACATCCAGCATCCTGTTGTTAATGATTCAGAACTTGTGTTATGGGAAGAGCTTTCTGTTAAGTGTTGGCCTACTTTGGTGCTGATGAGTCCCACTAAGAAGGTGAATGGTTAGAATTACAGTAGCATTTTTTTATGGCATGTTGATTAGACAACTGGGTTATTGCATTTCCAGATTTTGTTTTCGCTTCCTGGTGAATCTCACACAAGTTTTGTTGAAAAGTTTGTGGCTATTGCACTTGAGTTTTATGAAACGAATGGTTTACTTGACGATAAACCGTTACCAATAAGACTAGGTGAAGACTGTGTTGATGGCAAGCTGGTGAATGACAAGTTGTATTATCCAGGAAAAATCGCAATGGATCAAACAGGTAAATTCCGATAGACCAGTGGTCGGATTCATCTGGTAGATATCAAATTGTTTCCGTGTCTTGTTAAAGGAAAAAGAATTGCGATAGCTGACTCTGGGAATAACAGAATTATCATTGCTGATGTAGAAGGAAATGTATCTCACGTGGTCGGGAATGGAAATGCTGGCTATGCGGATGGAATATTTTCAAACACCGAATTTAGATCGCCACAAGGTGTTACATGGCATGGTGCCAAGTGTGTTTTTGTTGCCGATTGTGACAATCATGCTATAAGGAAGGTAGTTCAAAATTCTGAAACCTTTTCAAAGTACAGTAGGTACTGGTCTTCGAATAAAGTTGTTGAGAACAAAAATATGTAATGATCATATAACAATGAACAATGCCGTACATGTAATTCCAACACTTCAGATCGACTTCACCGTTAACAAGGTGGTTACCGTGGCTGGGACAGGAAAGCAGGGACAAGATTTTGAAGGTGGTCAGTCTGGACTGGATCAACCAATCAGCTCACCCTGGGATGTGATTGTTGGTGGCAGTCCAAGAATACCAGATGGCAATAGCATTTTGTATATTGCCATGTGTGGTTGTCATCAAATATGGAGTTTGTTTTTGAAAACGACAGATTTCCAAAAAGGTCTGGTTGTTTTATTCACAAAACTCTTTATACTTTTTTAACATAGTTGATTTATTCCTAGGTGCTGAATTGGATCTTGGTTCTTGCATACGTTATGCTGGAAGTGGGAAGGAAGAAAATAGGAATAATACTTACCCACATAAAGTGAAAATAGTTGAATAATTTCCAGAAAACCCTAGATCCCAACTCACCTCCGATTGTAAATTTCCAGGCAGGATTTGCACAACCCAGCGGCCTCGCACTAGACATGAAAAATCATTCATTATTCGTCGCGGATAGCGAAAGCAGTACGATAAGACGTGTCAATCTTGCTAATGGTGCTGTGCAAGCGATGGTTGGAGGAGAAATTGACCCCACGGTAAATAATTACACCAGACACTAATTTTAATTCCTAAATATCAACACATAGTGTGAAATTGCATAATGTGAATGACTATCATTGTTCTTCCGCTACATAATGTAAATGTTGTTAAAGAACCTTTTTGCCTATGGTGACATTGACGGTAAAGGGCGTGAAGTGAAATTACAACATCCTCTCGCAGTTGCTTGGGATCATAAAAGAAATCTGTTGTATGTTGCGGACTCATACAATCACAAGGTATAAAACTATTTTGAATGCTTATCTTAGCTTGGCAGAAAGGAAGCAATAATTCATCTTTCAGATAAAAAAAATGAATCCTGCTACGAAAACTTGTGATACGATTTCTGATCTGTTGTGTGATGATGGATCAATGGCAACATTCAATGAGCCTGGTGGGCTTTGCGTAGACCCTCAGTGTAAACTTCTTTATATAGCAGACACTAACAATCATGATGTGAAGACAATTTGCCTTGAAACAAAATTAGTGAATTCTGTAAGTACAGATCCTTGTTAAGAATGGAAATTCAATCGGTGAAATCTTACCAACCTCAAAATACATTGCAGTTGACCCTCAATTTCTCTCATACGGTGTCTGTGGACGAAGACCTTGAGACGGTTGTGGATGGACCTTCAGTTAACTTTGCAAAACCATTAGGAAGAAAAAATCAACAACCTACAAAACTCAGTCCCATTTCTGTCTACAAGGAAACTTTCCTAAACTTAGAAATGTTGCATGATTTCAAACTTAATGCTGCTGCCCCTTCCTCGTGGCAGTTGAGCTGCTACTTGTTAGAAAAAGGTATTACTACCTCTGAACAAAGACCCCTGTATTTAAATTCTGGAAAGTTTTCTTCGAATCAAGTGAAACAGGTAATAGACATTGGTAAAGTTTTAAATTTGTGTTCTGTGTCTGGTGATCACAGAGAACAATGTGTTGTGAATCTCGTTGTTGAAAGTGTGTTGTATTACTGTCTGGATGGCGATGTGTGTAGTATGCTCAGTTATAAAGCTGTTATCCCAGTTTGTGTCACGGATTCTGATCAGAAATCACAGTCTGACATCAACTTTAAAGATATGCGCATCAAAATATTCTGATTGACTATTACAAGTGTTTGTTTATAGTACTAAACTAATATTACCGTGAATTGTGAACGCATTTAGTTATGAATTTAACTCAAGGCATATTATTATATTTTGTTTTGACAAACAAGCAAATTCAAATTACAAACTAGCTTCAGAACCCACTGCCGTCATTGTACGACTATCTAGAATGAATTGCGTTCACGATTAATAAATATTATCATCTAGTTTGTGTTCTAACCAATTATGATAACAAGTCATGTTTTGTCGATATTACCCTAAAATTTTATTACGAATCTATATGTTCATATTTATACAGATTGTTTTGAATACTATATAAAAAAAAAATTAAGACTACATTATAGACCACTGAATACTTTATGTAAATTGTGATCATCTTTGGTGTTGTTCAATACTGATCGTAGGAAAGCGTTATGAATAACCTTCCGCCTTCCAGAAGTTGATTCGCATAGAGAATTTTCGCATCGCAATTCTAGTCCGGATTTGGTTTCGCTACAATTGATTTTCCATCAGTTCTATCAAGACAGCACTTCTGTTAAAGTGGAAAGGTTGGTGTATTCTTTCGGAATCTATTGTAAAACAATTTCCTATCTTTGATGTATCATAACAACCCCTGAAATTTCCATAGCTGCATAAAAATGGTAAATACCACTTTTCAATGCAATGCAAAATTGTGGCAAAAAATGGCATACGACTGGTCAGCTATATCAATAGCAATCCCTGAAAATTCCATACCCGTTGCGATTTATACAAACTCACTGCGGATTGAAATGTTATACCAGTCATACGGCAAGTTTACGAACATCCTTAAACTGAATACTGTTTTATCAACATATATGCACTGAAATCTAGAGCTTCTAGAAACTTCTTAGTAGTCATCTTCACATACTATCACTGGCCAACATCCCCCTCACCAACTAGTAGAAATATCGGAGTCTATTGAAATTTGAAGGGTTATTTATCGATAGAATATACAAAGTCGAAACATCAAATGAATTCAGGGAGGATTGAAGCAAAGTTCAACAGCAATAATTTTACATGACATCACACAATATTATACGCATGCACTCGAAGTCAGTGGCTACTCACGAAAAAAGAAGACACCTGAGATAACTTGCATAAAGGGCTAGGCACATAATCCGCACAAAATACGATTAACGGTTATATTGATTATTCATCTACTGCATATGAAATTCAATATTTTTTGGTGAATTTGTATAGACCGTTAGACTCGTGGCACCCACGCTGAAAAGTGTTTTTGTTAGTACAAGTTTTTATAGATTTGTATAATGAACCTATAGATAAAGTCCATGTAAATATGTTCTACTACGGCACAAATTGCGTAGAACCTGAACTGCTAGCCGAGTATACTGTAGTTATATCGAACACAGTTAAATACATAGACAATTCAACAATTTAAGCTGTTGAAAGAAAATATTCAAAGTATTTTTTATCGAAAAATACAGTGCATAGAAATGGAAGGGCGGGCTATGCTGTATAGCACAATGAGCATAGAAAAACACGTTGAGAAATAAATGAAATATACATAAGGCATCTTATATACTGTGGATTTTTAATGATGCGTGTAGACAACTTAATAAGTTTAAACAAAGTACAGTAGAAACATCGGTTCACTCAACATAATAAGCAAGAAACTTGAACTCTCCGTAATTGGTAATAAACAAGGTATTGTATATAAATATTTACTTTACCCAGATGATATATGAATGAGGACGTCATTGAAATGCTGAAAATTATTGAATTAATAAACAGTGATATATCTTGTGCAAATTTCACAAAATGAAGCGCAGTGTCCCAGTGTGGATCAAGAGGCCATATAGCTACTGCTACTGTTCATTCACAGTGCGAGGTAGTACATTACATTACTGAAATGTTGAACTGTTTGAACTGTTAGGCTTTATCAAGGCTAAATGATGCCCCATTCTCTTTCATCACCAATGAACAATCTAAGATTTAATTTCAAGCAAAATATTATCATAGAAGTATATTCATTTGAACGCCCGCGGCTATTGTTAGTATGTTAGTATGTTAGTATTGTTACAATTCTCCATGGGATACTACAAGGACATCGGTATGCTTAGAAAAGTCCGGGAAATGAACTTTTAAAGAACAAATACAGCAGAATACAGAATAGAAAACTAATTTCACAGTGAATGATCGCTGGAATAAATGTGAAATTATGTGCGTGGAAGCATACAGATATGTTTACCTAAGTTATATCTATACAACACTGCATATTTTATAAGTACAGTAAAACAAAAATCCTTTGCAAACTGTACATGTCAAGGTCACTCATGATGAGTGTTAGCTGGCACGGAACCGAAGCAAGTAATAGTAATAATTAAAGAATTGACATGATTTTCGAAATCGCTGAGACAAATCAATGAATGGACGATAATTTCCGAGGCGAAGTATTTTTACTTGTTTGTTGCTGAAGTAGCAGTGGAGTGTCGTCTTCGTGCTGAAATTCTTCTAATAAGTGCTTCCGGAGATATCTGAACGGAAAATATGTGTGTTTGAGCGAGATATTGGTGGTAGTAAACATGTTTTATCTAACGCTTCTAACCTTTCCGTGACACGGTTCAAAGTTACACGATAACGCGAATTTTCAACTTCTGGATCCTGTTCATGGTCCGCCCTTTGTGCCATCCGTCTTTGTGGCGTGGTTATTCTACGTTTGCAACAATTTTGAATTGCATTCTGCAAAGAAACATATGTTTAGGCTACTCGGAGACGTTTTCAGAAATTCCCATCTCCTTCTTAGTAAGTAAAAGAGGACCTTAGAAAATCTTTACCATTTTTAAACTATGTTTAATAGAGAATAGATAGGGAATAGATCTTTACTGACCTTTATAGACTGACATAAACTTGTAATATCACGCGGGGAAGGAATAAGATTCATTGGCGGCGGCCTGGGATAAATTCCTTTTCGAATAAACTTCATCCAGGTGTGGGTACGATGAAATTTCCATTCGACTTCCGCGTTATCACGAACACGATCAAACGAATGCGACATCATCGCGATTAACATGTTGAGCATAACGACAACAGCCCATGCGTGAAACAGACCAGACATTAAAAGTCCCACTCCTTCTGTGAAAACCTGTAAATATAAAAATTTAGTTTATCCACGAGCTTGGATTGATCCTGATTTCAAGTAATTCTGTGGAAATAAAATACTAACCGCTTCGTCCGGTGTTTTCAGCGCCTGTGGCGGTTCTACAGTATATCCATATCCGAATATTGTCCAAAACTGTTCCAGTAAAGCGCCCAGGATCGTTGCATAGACTGGGTAACACGGTTCAATTTCATTATCTTCACATACCTTAACGTTGAAGCCAGTCATCGAAGTGCGATATAGTAAAGGCTAGAAGTGAAAAAGAGAAATCTTATCTATAGCAAATATAGTTCGAATATTTCAGTTTTGAGAAAAAAAATTCAAGCTTACCTGGTAATACGACCAATACAACTGCACCATTCCACATGCAAAAGCGCAAAATGTGAACAGGAAGATTATTAAAAAACGGACGATATCGAGAAGCATTTTGTCGAGGGAAAGCTGTAAAGGACCTGTTTAAAGTATCCGCATTTTAATATAAGTTACTGTAAATTTAGAACAATACTGATGACACTAGTGATGACATTTTTGAAATTCGAAAAAGTATTATTATTACTATAAGTATAGAGGATTTCATTTCGATTTCTAGCACGGTGTTTGAAGAGTTATTGATGGCGTTGTAGCATAGCAATTTAATCATGGTAAGTTTATATAATCATTTTTTAAATCTTGATGGTAAGTCTATCTATATGAGAAACCCCGCTTAACTAAGATTTTTTCTTGGAATTACTTGACGGGAATCAATTATATATTTAAGAATAAAAAACAACCCACCAAACGTTCTATCTATGTACATTTTTTCTAAAGTTCGAATGAAAATGAGAAGATAGACGGCAGACATTAATCCCTCCGATACTAGAATAGGCGTGGCGTCGTCTGTTCTCCATTGAGTTCTGTTACATTCGTATACCTGAATGATAACAAGCATCGCAATTTCAAGATCTACACTATTAGAATATTATTAATCGAAATAGAAAACTTCCTTACAGTTACGTTTTTCACAGCCGAACTAAAACGGACGATATCGACCGTCCGTAGACAGATGACAACGAAGAAAATCAGAAGAGTTGCGAAATCATTCATTCGCCATACATTCGAAAATAAATTTGCCACGCCTACTTCCCGTGCCTTCTTTATCTGTTAATTTAAAAGTAAAAACATTGTTTGATAAGTTTAATTCAATAGATATTGGGAATCATCCGTATGTCTTCCATCGAAACTTATTATTAGCAACCTATGAAGTCAATTGGTTCGCACCGGTTCTCGTGAACCTGTTCCTGAAATACAGAAATTTCCAGAACCAGCTCCTGAATTGTTTTAATTAAAATTAAAGTTTTCACTTCATCAGCGCATTATTATCTGCATATTTTTCTGTATCAATTCTATCGACAAAATGTAAGGAGGTAAGGTATAACTGATGAAGTTTCCTGAAAAAATTGAATCCAACCAGCCGTCCATAATTTAGGCTACTTACCTCGTTTACTATCCTCGCAAACACCCAGGACAATATTACCACTTCCAAACCGTTTGGAGGAGTTCCAAGGCAATCTAAATTCTCCGTTGATTTTAGAATTAAGCGAATGATCATGAGAATGAGAAACGTAATGTCTGACACGATGTGACAGCTTAGATTCACCATAGGATTTCTGAGAAACGAACCAAACCTATGAAGAATGAAGTGATTTCCCGATCAGAATATGAAAGTTAAGTGTAAATAATTTTAGTGTAAATGTAAAAGATTTTTCTATCTTTAAATCGATCCCTTTCATTTTAATGACGACACTACAGTTAGAACAGAGGTGCAAATCGCAGCCAGGCTAGAGCTGTGGAATCTCGTCAAAACTTCCGAGACAGCCGGTTTATATTGCCAGGGAAAAACATTGCCTACCAAGAGTCCGGAGCAACGATGAACACAAGACACAAGATGGGAAACATAATCGCGAGTAGAGCTCGGGTTAAAAAAGTCTTCCATCCTTGATCCCTGTCGAATAAAGTTCCTATTCTTAAAATGCTGAGAGAAAGCTGGCAATGTTGATGGGCAACGAAATTCTTCATTTTGACTTCGCAGGCAGTTTGCATGGGCAAAAGATGATTCTTGGTAAGAGTCTTGTAGAAAAAAGAAGTTTTTAAATTTATATTCTCGGATTTCTGCAACAAAAATTGCAGCTTTTAAAAGTAAACAGACTTGTAATCTAACATTTTCGTTAAAAAATGGCACCAAATACTTGAAGGACCAATATCATGTTTTACATGAAGATACCTCCTTTAACATATCGGGCATATTTGGCATATCCGATGAAAACTTTGTGATAAGTTCTCAGCGGTGTATTCAGTGGATAAGCAAACTAATTTACAAGCAGAAAACCGATCGTAATTGGATACATACTGTTCTAACATGTCCAGGAGGATCGAAGCGCAATAAATTCGACAAATCTTCGGCAGTTCTTACTTCATTCAACAGATCACAAGCAAAACCTTCCACCTGAATGGTAAATATTTAAATGTAGCTTATTAACAGATAAAAATAAAACAAGTTCCAGAAGTAGATACCTGACTGGCGAGCTGTAAATATAACGTTCTCGCGTCCGGTTCTCTACTCGCCTTTTTTTTCAGCTTGCCATAAAGGCGAAAGATTCTGTCGAGAAAATCACTATCTTGCGGTTCGTCCGCTACAGACAAATAATACTGCTTGTTAATGAGTTGCTATAATGAGCATCCTTGCAAAAAAAATGCCCAAGCTAAAAAAGTTACCAAATCCACCCTCGGTATGCATCATAATCAAATAAGCAGGACTGGACATTGCTCTGTAGTAAAGCATTCGATCGTTGGATTGATCCCAAGCTTTTTCGAGAAGATAAAAATTATTGTCATCGCTTTCCGAGTCGCTGTCCTTCCTTTTCTCGGAAGGAACACGTTTCTTTTTGCTTCCTCTCTCGGCCATAATTCTAATTGTTGAAAGTATATTGATAGGACGATCATAGCCGGAATAACATGGTTGGAAGAGAAACGAATTTTAAGGGTCCCGCGGTTTTACGTCTTTGAATGTGTTATTGTTGGGTAGTTGTACGGCATTGTATATACTAATCATACCTGAAACCTTTATTATGTAAAATTTTCAGCATTATGAAATCATTCTTGTGAGCTGCAAGCTGAATGGGCGTCAAGCCTGCCAGAAAATATCAAAGTAATAATAAGGAATAATTCAATAACGGATTCAAATATGATTTTAAAATAGAATGCTGATCTTCAACCTGGAGGATAAAAAGAATCTTCTCCACTAATGACTTGATCCCGATCAGCGCTGTAACTCAGTAACAATTCGACTACGTCATAGAAACCAAAATCAATTGCATGATATAAACATTCGTCCACGGAGACCTGGATGAAGGTGAAAGTACAGAAATTAGTTAAACTCTAAACTTTTGTCATAAAGCGTAGTTCTACCATTTGAAAATTTGATATTTGATAAAAGCGAATGTTCTTTTTGTTTATCCCGGCCCTCTGTATACCTTATGATCAAGCAGAAGTTCAATCATATCTAGATTTCTCCGGGATGTCGCGATGAAAAGACCAGTTCTACCCCACTGATCTCGGCAGTTTTTGTCAAACACCAGCCGACCCTTTTTAAATGCAGCATTTGACTTTCTTTTCTCTTTATTTCTAGGTCGATCTGAAAATTGAAAAAAACATTAATTCAACACAGGGAAAAGAAATTAGCATATATCGTTCATTTTTCCCTGGAAACAATATGTGGCAAAATATTGTGGTCAAGGGCGTCCACAGGACGGGCAAGGGAATACACTCCCTCTATCCTACATTACCATATCGTACCCATCATTTTGCGAATATGTATGTAGGCCATAGAAGAAAATGGACACTAGGAGGCACGAATGAGAAAACCGCCCTAACGTAAAAGGATGATAGACACCTGATGTTATTGCGTAATCTCTATCTCCTCTCAAGAAGATCTGACTCGCCACGATTACGAACCTAATCAGCCTTGTAATACAGAATTCGCCTACTCTTGTTTCACTGTTCTCTTTATTTTACTGATGACACGTTGATACAAAAAAACGTTGATTACCACGAGTATTTTTTTGTAAGGAGATTATTTTTTTCCTAAGCTTCTAAAACGGTTATCACGAGTCAGTTTGATTTCGAAAGGTTAGAAAGCGGCCGCTCCAGCTAGCATTAAGCCAGGTTTTACATAGTTTTTGAGGTTTTATTGTATTCAGGTATATATTGTTGTGTTAATATTGTCTTGTTTCGTTTGTTTTTCTATTCGTATTTTTTCATTTTGTGATGCCGGGCCCGGCGTGTTTTTTTTGTTTTGTTTTTTTTAACCACCGTTTTACAGATTCTACGGGATTCCATGCACATCCGGGAGGGCGTTGGAAAGTGTGGCCCACAATGCAACTTACGGAAGGTAAATTAAGTCCTACTTTACATGTTCAAGTAGTGTGACCGGGAGGCTTTGTAACATTGTCCTGCTATCTCCGAAAATATTTAGCGTGTATTATATTGCGTGTACACCAATACACTATGGGAAAAAATGTGGGGTTGGAATAATTGGTAAAATTCATACCGGAGGCAGGGCGCTTTCAAGTAGTTCAAGGGGCTAAAGGGTTGGTCAAGGTTGAAAAGTTAGATTGATAACAGTATCCCAAATATCACAGTTATATAATCTCAAATATGTTTTCCTTGAATAGAAAGCTCTTGGCGCACAGAAGAAAGAAATCACAAGAGCTCGAAGTCGCAGGTAGAGGAACTGTGGTAAGACATCAGTATTTCAGTAAGTTACCAATATTCTAGTAAATCAAACAAAAATTTTGTCATGTGTAGGAAAAGCTCGTGTCAAGAGGAATTGACGGGCTGCACGAGGAATTAACGGACTGGAGAAGACCTCGGTGACGAAGATAGAAGACCGGAAAGACGACCTTGACAGATAACACTTATTTTTTTAGGCTAATATTTAGGCCTAACTTGTAGTAGTGGATGCGTAGCTGTCCCTGTTTTCAGATTGGAATCAACCACCGGAGAGATGAGGCCGGCCGTCAATCCAACCACGACGGGATGAAGATAGCCTGGTGATTTTTTACTGCGAGTTTAACTTTTACGTTTCTACATACAAAACTTTATATCATTTTGTTTCCATTTTACAGAGAAGCTATTGCGATCGATGGAGAAAGAAATCGTAAAAGCTTCTAGGTGACGGGATGAAGATACAACGGTAGGATATGCGCTTATTACTGATCAAATGTGTTTACCGATAGGAAAATCGCTGATACTAAGCTAGTAAACTTGATTACATACTATTCCACGTAAAATACTATACTCTATAAGACATGGTAATATTTAAAGATTATTTCTTAGAAGCGGCTCGTCCCAGGGGAGATGGCATCGCAGACGAAACCGGAAACGGGTGCTGGAAAAGAATCCCGGGAAGTACCCGACAAGGTTTTTTTTCATTTTGAATATAACTAAATTAATTTACTGGTAGGCATAGGCGTATGTTTTTTTAGAGTCCCTGGATCAACCAAACGGAGGCAAAGCTAGGCGGGAAAAGAAGCCAAAAAAAGTGAAGTTATACAGTTAGTATCTTTGAATTCACTTTATAATTTAGAGATTACGATTTTGTATTTATATTCTTACTCTGTCCAGGATATCTTCTGCGCTCTCCGAAGAAAGAAGTCGCAAAAGATTAAAGCCAAGCACGAGAAGATGGGAAGGTATTGTGAGTTTACATTAATGGTTGAAATGAAATTGCGGTATAGATTATTAATTCGCTTTTTGAATAACAGAGCTTTGGCCTGCGCCGACGAGATCGCAAGGACATTGAGAGAGGATGACAAGATGACACGGGTAAGATTACAAGTTATTCATTTTTAGTGGTGTCAATCAATTTCTGGTACCTTGATTCTAAATTAATGTGAAAATATACAAATTTGCATTCCTACTCGTGAAAGAATGAGTGGATAAGTGTAAACTTCGGGTCAAGGAACTGATTTTGCCAACGTGTGTAATTTCAGTAAAAATTCCACTATACTGTTCATGTTATCTATGTAAGTTGATTCTAGTCGTCCTAAATTCCGTTATTTTCAGCAGCAACGACGGGAAGGAGACGATGCAACATCCTTGAGGACAGTGGGCTAACAGAAGAAACCGAGACGCCAAGGACAGAGCTAAGTTGATAAGTATTTTATTTTATTTTGAGGGTGGGATAACACCTCGCATCTTGAGTTACCACAGGTGCACATGTGGTTTCTCTCTATGTGATGTGTGTTTCAATATTTTTTGAAGTTTCGTCAGTTTTTAAACTTTGTATTGATTTCTGTCTTGTTTATATTTTGTGACCCATAAATTGTTTGACCCTGACCCATAAAATATTTGACCTTTAACCCGAAATATAAATGCGTTGAAACCGGTCGACCGGAACGCTTCCGATGCGATACGCTTCCGACGCGATACCGATTTTTGAGTACGTATCTTTTGCAGCTTCCATGATTGAGCTATGATGACGTCATCCATTGTAATCTTGCCACCTTGTGGTGACAGTATGGTATGTAAGGTAATAGGCCTACCATGAAATTTATTTGCTGGTTTCCAAATTTTTCACCAAATAGTCTTTTCCTCACAGCAGTGACGCCTGTCTACCTGCGTGAGGGTTTATTCTTAAATAAACCCACTACAATGGGTGGCACCTTGACGCGGTGTAGTGGCTTGCCACCAAGACCACCCGACAGGTATTTTTTTTGTTTTTAGTGCGAATTGAAAAAATAATGCTACAACTACTGCTGACCTGTTGAGGCTTTACGTCTTTTTCGTTTTTTGCCACCTAACTTCGAATCCCGGTATTTAAGCGACGGAGAAGGCTGATGTGAATTCGGTTTAACGGGTTTCATCTCGACGATGAAAGGTAGTTCTCCCTCCACGTGTAACGAGGGTCGTTTGTTCATATTTCTGCCGTTTTTCATCGCCTCGTTCGCAGATTTCGTACGCTTTGCTCTCGACTGACTGCCTTTTACTTCGAACTCTACATCTACATGATCCAAGTCTGATGATATTTCATCGGATTTATCTTCTTCATCGATGACATCATAAACACTTAGAATTTGTTTGACTTCATCGATATCTCCCCTCTCGATAGCTCTATAGTGATGAGAATATTATAATGTTCATGGTGTTTTTATATCAGCTATTTACAATGTCTAAAAGATAATATTTTTCTAGTTTTATTGAAGTTTTTCTCAAAAGATTTGATGCTTTCGCTTGAGTATATTATGTACAATGGAATATATATATATATTATATATAGTATATTGTGATTGTCTTGATAACAAGAACCGACCGAGCATAGGATAGATGTTTAGGGACCGATTGATACTGATAACAATACCCGCAATCGTAATAAGCAGCGTCCACTATTCACTTCATATTGTGATACTGGTCAACGAAGACCAATATGATTTAACGATTATTGACTTGCCTTTTGATGAGTAACTAATAAAATTCCTAAATGTACTTTTGGATTCTTACTATATTTACGCATATGTATAAAGTCCTGTAATTCAGTGATTGCCAGCTCCGCCTGTTATACGGTACAAGATATAGCTCACAAAAACTTGGGTGCGTAATCCAATTTTCGTCATTGAATATTCGTAATTAATGGAACTAATTTGTAGAGAAACGGTGGAAGTTCTGCATATTTGTAGCACAATTCTACTCCAAATTTTAGTTTAATTTCTATTCGTATTCTTAATTAGCTTTTGGTTGAGAGTAGACAGATCTTTTCTTGGATAATTCTGTCCGCTAGTGGCGTAATAGGGGTGAAAGCCATGTGCTGTCCCACAAGTATCGTTAACAGTTTAAATCACCCAATATTATTACGTGTACCCATATATGCCAAGTAGAATGCCAAATAACCAGAAAAGAAATGATTTTTTTTTTCACCTCAAATAAGTCATTTCTTCATCATGCATCGACATCGACGAATTTCTTTTGTTTGCAAGTGATAAATACTTATGCGCGACCGTTGCTACGGCTTGTAGTGTTTTGGCATGTCGACGAACTGGTGCAGGTCCATACGGCGATTGAGTGCGTGGCAATGTCGCAACAGAATAGGAAGTACTTTCTCGAATAGCAGCGTCCGGGATCAACTGATACCTACGGACATGACCAAAGTAGCAAGAGTGGCAAAGTCTGGTTTCCAATTTGTGTCGCTTAATTTCGTGTGTCCGAATATCAGATTTAATTACAGTAGTGCGTGCACCAAGTGGAATATTCAAGATACTGTATATCGATACACTGTAGTAATTATCTAACATGATTTTCTTGTGCGAGTATATGTACGTGATAGAGTTTATATCATAAATAAGCAGATCGAAATGAAAACATCATTTATTTAACGTTATCTTCGACTATTGCCTTATCCCGATTCTCACTAGTACCACATCACAATCGCCTGACACCGCGGGATACTGAAAGAAACTATCTTTTACATTTAGGGCCTCTCGGTATCATATACTACAGTCCCCGCTCCCGCCTAGACAAAGAATAATATGTATTCCCATAACCGATTAGAAAATCTTTAAAACTGTAAACTACAACGCACCACGCCCACCAACGGAACCAATTTTCTTGTTTCGTGAAGAAATGACTAATGCATAAACAAAAGTCGTCACCCTACATCAAAAGCTTCCAAACGGTAAGATATAAACGAAACAATCTATAGCGGTGGTGGTCAACCTTTTGGATTCCATGCGTCCCGGTGGGAATTATAACTGAACTGCGTCTGTTTGCCTTGTATTTTTACCATATAATCTTTCCATGTATGCTGTGATGATACATAACTCGCACGTACAGTGACGTTCGGTAAATAGCGCCTTTGCCAAGCAGTGACATTGCGTCCATGTCAAAACCTCTATACACCCATCTTGATAATAACCATAATATCAACTTATAAGTCAAGCTCCTTAACCTGCTGTTCCCTTCAAGTAGCGCCCAGAGTACGTGTTACACTTATTCTTAAGTAGGCGATGTGTGACTATTGCATATTAAAACTTTAGAACTTACATTGGACCTCTTCTTGCCATTGTTTGCGTCATGTGTGGCGATATGCTGGTAGGCGAGGTTATAGATATTTCATTGCCGCTCACTGTGCTGATACCTGGCCTCGATGACGAGGGGTCCATGATATAGATAGATCTGCGAAAAGAAAAGGCGGAAATATAAAATTTCAGTAAAAATTGTCGCGAAATTTTAAAACATATCACATCACACTGGTACGCGTTTCAAGATAAAAAACAGTCTCGTAGTTTTCTGAGTGACTTGACTATGACTCGCCTATTCTGCGTTTTAACAAGATACTGAATATCCGCAAAAAATCGTTGCAACTATTAATGCTGTTCCTACCCAAGATCTGTAATTCATGCGTCAAGTGAAAATATTGTATATATTTGACTAAGTATTTTTGCTTAAAAATACTTCAAAATGACCAACATGGCTTCTGGTCTATGACTCTGGTCAGTTGAAAGAAAATCTGTCGCTGATCTCATCTCTTCCTTTCTATTCAAGATCGACGTATATATTATGCACAAGTAAGAACTCTCTGCGCTATTCAAAGCCCGTACTGACTGACACTGTTATCAGACGGGTCGTCATATATTAGTATAGAAGTTATTTCTGAACTACAGCATTTACAGTAAAAACATGGGCCAGCTCTTCCGGTAACTGGGAGATTCGTGATGATGAATCACCTAGTATCGTTTTCCAATACCAAGCTGGAACATGCAGGGTATTGAAAACTATATAACACACTTCTTGTTAACATAATGTCGCCTACAAGTCATTTTCAAAACCAGATTGAATGCGAAAACAAAAATTGGCAACTTCCTTTGAATTTTGATTTCGTATATTTACGCGAATTTCTAACAGCGGAAGTGTATCTTGCTGGCACGGTCATGACATAAAGATTTCAGAAAATGGGGCAGGAGTACGCGCGGTTACTTTGGTTTCTGTCACTCACTGCACCAAACGAAACAAAAGTCAACTGAAACTAATTTCAGTTTCGTTTACATCACTACTCGGTTCCTTGAGCTTACATTTGCAGATCGCTAACAGCAATAGTGCGGTGAATACATGCAGACAAAATAGGCTCGGCTCCATTGGAATTTCCGCATCTGACCATTGCTAATGTCGCGCCTTATCATAACGTGTATTTTTCCAGCTTATAACAAACTTTTCAGAAGACCGTACAAAACCCTGCTCACATGCGAATGCGATTTTTATGATTCTGCTTTGCATCAAACAAAAATCTAATTGTATATGTTGTATAGTTCACCAATCAAGGCTACCGAAATTTTACATTATTTCCTGGATCATTTTTTTCCGGCGTAGTGATACCATTGAGTCGCGATTATTTTGTCGAGTGGTTTGATCCTTAGATCGTAATATCTCGAATTTTTCACTAAGGCGCTACTGACATTTAATCTTCTATTCAAAAACACGAAATTAACAGACAACATGAACCGCGGGGCCTGTAGTATTTCTTACGTTATTATTCTGCCTATGTGGATACGATAGGTTTGCTATGTGGCAGCATATCCATGTTCATTTATAAATGCTAACTAACCAAACCTCGAAGTAATGCGACTATAATGTTGCACTAATGTGATATTACGACCGACTTGCCGAGTGCACACAGCTGTGCTGCTGTATAAATATTCTCAATACAATGACGTTATGAACGTGAGATGTGTCAAGCGTGACAGACATAAAGAAATATAACAACATGTTTGGCTCAGTACCTATTATACAACGAATTTGAATACACTGAGTTTGAACACTGTCATCTGTGGAAACATAGGCCCCTTGGAACAAATACCCTTTGAAATAACATGGAAATTTACAATACCCCGTGCAAATTACTATGTTATCTATTGAATAATATGGTATCTACTGTGGGCAGCTAACTTCAGCGCTCAAAATGGTAAATTAACATAATCATGTAATCAACTTAGACTTGAGCGAAGACGATCACGTTAGGAACTTAACGTACCATTGTTCTAGACTAGAGGGTATTATAAATCTTTCTCACTCTCAAATGGGAATGCTGATATCAACCGACTGAGTTACTCTTGACGTTGAGTACAAACTTTCGGTTACCTGCCACGAGGGACCGAATCAACTATATATAGTCCGTTCAACATGTCATAAACGCAACCAATTACCGATATACTATCGAGAACGAATATCAATTGCAGTACATTGTCGCGACTAGCAGAATTAGTACCCACTAATCAAATTAGCTGATTACAGAATTGGGTAATTTTATACGTGAGCTGAAATCCCACTTGCTTCGTAACGAATTGTTCACATACAGTGGCGGAATTATATTTTCGGGGAATGATCGCACATGTTAAAGTTCACTGGTGTTAATAAAAAATTCGTATTTCTTAGTTTCGACTTCACGTATAATGTAGATCAAAGTATCACCCGCTCTTCAATTAAGTATCCCACATGAAACAGCTTTTTGTACATAGAAGCAAACACCCTCACAAGTTCCATTACATAGACAAAATAACGATTTTTCCGAACGCCTATATCAAAATAAACTTCTTCTGTTGCGATCCCAAGATATTCCCGTGAACGATGGAAAAAGAATTGCTCCTTTCGCTTTAAGTGTACAGTAATTTGAACCAGCTAACGTTCTATTTCTCTTTAATGATAGGTTTCGGAGATGAAATTAAAGTTTATTACAAAATACTTCTTGAGAGTAATGTTCATAGTTCTATCCTTCATAATTGCCCACTATTTAGATTATTAATTCTGTAGAAACGTGGCCAAGTACTAACGCAAATTTAGTTTAGCACTGAACCACGATAGTGACGTATGAAACTCATGTTGCGGAACTTTTCATTTCATTCAATTCATCCATGTAATGCATTTCATGCATTTGTTAAGCTATGTAGAACAAAACACTGGATTACTTATTTCGCAAGTTTTTCAAATGTAAACTAATACCTCACACAAGGTACAGGCTCATATCCGGTTTCCGGGATATTAAAGTGCACAGTACAGTGTACCCCACCACCATGAAGTTTTTTTTTATACCTTTGTCACAGTCTCGCCTTTTTATTGCCGCCGAATTGCGTGAGACAAAAAGGTTACTAAACCGATAAAAGCAATACATACAACTTTATTCATTATTTAATGAAGACTGGTAACGAGAAACGCTGCCGAGACAAAGTTAACAAAAAAAGCCATAGTTTGTTTACCAAACCAGTCGTGTGTTAAAAGGTGTCATTGTAGAGGACTCGAGAATTCCTAGCTACCTACCAATCATTTATTGTTTTGTCGAAATTTTTGACCAAGAAACATGCTTGAGGCGCAAATATATAGAGTGTGGGCGATAGTCCAGATTGAAATATATTTGCTACTGCGTGATAAGTTCATCGAGATTAGCACGGAATATAAATTTGATTTTGTAAGTGCTTAGAGCACAGGTTTCGGATTAGAGTTTGGCTCAATACTGACAACCATCGAAATGGCCAGATATAGAGCCAAAATACCAGGATTGCGGCATTTCTGCAATCTTCAGTTTTATAATATATATATTTTACAGTACTACTAAGAGCTTTTTTTATATAGCTGTCCAACAAAAAACTGCCTCTTCATTTTTAGCTCACAGATGATATAACACTAAAAATAATGGCTACTTTATCTACAAAACATCTATGGAATCTGGTTTGAACTATCACAAATAAACGTTTGTTACTTACCCATTTCGCTTAAGAAGATGTCCTAACTTTTTCAAAACTAATTCCCCTAGGATCCGAATAGGCGATAGGCAACAATTCGATTCGGAAATTTGGGAAATTACTTTCAAGTCACATATAAACGCCTAGTACGGGTTAATACTAGCTTATTTTACTGCTGAGTGAAGCCGATCATTATCGTCATGAAGTTTTATAAAACCTATCAGCGATGCGCGATGCTGTCGGTACGCGTTTTTCAAACTTGATTCTCTTTATTCGCTATATTTCGTACTCTCGCATTGGGCGTGCTTCGATATAAGCAAACAAGTCGAAATCATTCTGCGTATAACAAACCTGAATTTAAAAGATTGATATCTAACAGCTGAACCTCGTTTCGCCCCAGTTAACGTCATGTCATTTTTACATTAGTAAATAAATAAATATTAGACATAAGTGGATGTAATTCATTTCAAGTCCTGGGGTAAAAGTTCATTTGTTTCATGACATGGGATATTTCCTTTGTTCGCTTGTTTTGTTTGGTGCTAGTTATGGGGAATGTATATATCTATTCTTGGAATAACGTAATAGTTTATATAGTATTTTAACTTTGATTCTAAGTATTTGTTTCACCTAGAGTCGTTTCAGTCGTTCCCATCTATAACAAGTTAAACACACTGTATGATAATATAGCATAGAAATATGCATATGATACAGCAGTATATATCTGTGATCCCAATTCATCCCCTGAAATGCTTCTCTCTTCTCTCAAGAATTCTGCTTGGATAAGAATCCCTCCTGTAGTACATATATCCGCCAGCATATATATTATATATGTTTGCAGCACACGAAGGACAGTTATAGAGCAAATCTCTTGTTGTCTATGACCAGTTGCACTGTTATTACTAGAAAAGTGTATTTACCTTGCCAAACTATATATACTCACTTAGAACTACGCCCAACGTAAAAATGATCTGAATTTACAAAGGAAATGGCTCTCTCTGTAAACTGACCATAAATATTCTGTATGTCACCAAGGACCAAACGATATTTTACAACTGAGATGAAAGGAGCGGTCTTCACAGATTTTTATCTGTTACTACTCAGACGAGGTACCAGCACTTTAATCATCAATATATAATTCCTGGTTATTTATTTCTGTATATTATTTGTTGCAAAAATGTGTCCAATGCTATAATCAAACTTGCCATATTACTTAATCATGAATCGTAGAATTGCAAGGCAGAAAATCTTAGATAATATTTACTTTGTAGAGAGAATTTATTGACTGAACCACAGACAATGGATCAGGAACTTCTGTTTCTTTTGTCATCACATTAGTTTAATCATGCGAAGCCCATGTAACAACTTTGACTTGTCATATTTTTTCAGCATTTTCAGGCATCATAGTGTAAAAATACTATATTATAACCTTCTTTTCATACGACTACGTTTTATTTACAGATATATTAAGTAGTAAAATCCTACTAAAGGGGAAAAAATAATAGCTAGAGTGTGTGACACGAAAACCTCCTTTAAGTAACCCGAAATCAATTCGTATATACTGGTCGTGCATACTAGTGACTTTGTGTTTTTGCCAACGGACGTGTATATTTTAGTCGAATTAGTCATAGAAGTTCCATTGTCTTTAGATAGTCAATTGTCTGAAAATGGCCCGATCTATAGGCAGATGACTTTGTAACCAGAGTTAAACTTTATTTCCTTATTTCTCGTATAGTACAAAACTTGCTTGGCTCGTTGCTCTACTCGAAGCCAAACGCAAACTAATAATTACTTTATTTTTTCTACAAACTGGGTTTTAACTAGAATATAGGTGCCAATAGCATATAATAATTAATTAATGTCCGTAACAAAGATTCTTTTAGCAAACGGGAAGTGACTACTCACTAATAAACCAACATTCAAGCTAGTGATACTGATCTAGTATACTACTGCTATCTCTATCATTGAATTACCGATCGTTATAGTCAAATAATGTGGTATCGTTTTATTGCAAGGAATCCCACGCATTTTCGGTAGCATACAGTAACCTAACTAAAAAGAATAATTCCGATTTAAATTTAAGTTTTTTGTTTGTTTTAAAAACGAGAATTTAAACCAAAACAGTTCCCAATTATGGCGATTCAAAAATCGCAACTGAACCCTGAAACTCGAACCGTCCTTAGCTCTGAACCGGAAATAATTTGAGAACTAAACGGGTTGAGGAGTTACGGTTCAGGATTTCAATGGTTAAAATACGGCTCGTTTTTAATAATCAATTGTTTCTCAGAATATGAGTGGTCCTGACTTCACTAAAATGACACGTAATCTGTATTGTGGATGTCATAATATGCGGAGAGCTTTTAATCGGTAACCGGGAAGCTTTTTAAAATTGATGAACCTGAACCAAACCGAAAAAGTCAACTTCGCCCGACCCTAAATCGAACCACTTCCGTAAATTCCACCGGTTCCCTGTTCAAAATGTAGGTTAATCCTGCAGAGTCACACATCTATGATATACGCTCGTACTATACCAAAAATCACTGCAAATAAAAGGTATTTTAGTAGACTCCCTCTGATGACACATACTTTGGATCTGTGTTTTCAGTCGAGTCAGCAAATAGTTTCAAATATTACAAACGTTGCATAGTGCTAATGAGCGCAAAAGCAGGAAATCAGCTACGCTAACAAACTTAGTTTGCTATGTGAATAAACTCCATTCATAAATTAGGAAAAAAAAAATTATTGCTTACGCGTTTACCAAAATAAATTAGTCACCTGGAATTTGTTTCTCACCGGTTCAGTTATCTTTGCTTGTTTTTCTTTCGCGTTAAGATATTATTTCCTGAAATATTTCAAAATAAATACTTCTGTACAGCGGTGAAGCAAAATACCACTAGTTGCTATAAGGAAGAGTATGAATTTTAAACAACATTCTTTACGAATTACGAATGTCTCTACGGAAATTAAGATAATAAGATGCTGATACTGGTGCTCAGTCGGCCAGAAAATGGAAGTACACTGTGACATGATGAATGAATAAATTTTGACTCGAGAAGTAGCGATATACTATGGGTCAATAATGTATGGGTGATTTAGAAAACAACATTGTCATTTCGAAATAGCCTATCCCATCCTTGATTATTTCAAATGAAATCTCGCACGGATCATTAAAATGTAAACAAAAACATGAGGTAGAAATATGGGCCAGAAGTTACGCATAACTTATATTAGAGCTTAGGGCGCAGCCGGGCGACTGTCCCTCCAAGGATAAATATCTATCTATTCTATACCCTCAAAATCCCCGCCTCGATGTAAGCCAAACTTTCACAGCAAGACCAAAGGAATTATGAATTTCATACAATATATAAGGATTGGAGTACCTATACTGCACACTGATACCTTATATAACACCTCACAGCTTACAGCCTAGCTTAGACCCTTAACATAGGAAGTTGTTACGCTATCTCTCTCTAAGTCGCTCGCTACCTGCAAGACCACGCGTTTCTACCTGGTATATCTGTCTTAAACTAACGTATGATACAATGACGTCACATTTCCTTTATTACTGTATGCTGCTTGCTATGTGTGATTCAAAGCAAAACGTGAATCGCCAAACCGATGCCCAAGTGAAGAATGTTAGTCATCTGCAGTATATATACCAGTTTATATATCAACAATAAATCTTTCCTTGCTAAAGAAATCTATCATATATGGCAGTTAGTAGAAATAATACAACAAATAGCACACGTCCTTACTTTTACGAGGTCCCTATATAGATACAGTAATAAAAAAATATTAAAGTCGTCTCGCATCTTATTGATTTCCTTTTCTAAAAGACTGTGGAACAGAGCACAAGCGTTATTGAACTACAGTATTTCGTCGGCGTCGTCGTAATTATAATTATAATATTAAATCATGAAAATTAGCCTTGAATATTACAAAGACCTAATTCACGTGCCTGGGCGTTCCTTGGGGTGATAAACGGGGCAGTTGCCCCACTAGGGATAGAAAGCCATATATCCCCTTTATTCTACTACTATTGACTTGCAGCTGGTTCGTCTATTACTAAAAAAGTTTTTTTTTTTGGTTTCATCAATCGTAAATTATCAATAAATCTCTCACGCTTTCGATAAGCAAACTCGGGGAGAATGTTTGATATATGAATTCAATCTCCCCTGAAAAAGTAGCAGCTCACGCCCCTGATCACCTGAGCTTCGAAATATTTGAATTCCCCTGAAGTAAGCCACCTGTGAAAACCTAAACAAGTAGCATACTAAACCTAATCAACTGCATCAAACTGGTAAATTTTCTCGAATAAAGTCGAATATTAGTGGAGCACACCGCTAAAGCGCATTAGTCAGTCTTTCGCAATCCGGAAAAGCCTACCCCCCTTCCTGTTACAATAAATTATTGCGTAGGTTACTACGATATAGTATGGATACTCAAGGATATCAGTTTTTGCGCAGTAATTGTCACCGAAAACGTGAATTCTAAAACAGTTCTGTCTTGGAAATCTTCTGCAGAGTGATTTACAATACACGTATACCAGTCTTCTGGCTTTTTCCGATTGGCGAGCTATCAGTTTAGCAGTTCTTCAAGCTTCTTGATAGCCAAAATAAACACCTGCAACATACTAACCAAATTATATTCTACTATATTCTACTAAGTTATGCTGTGCATAATATGAACATGTAAAACTTTATTTCAGCCTACTCTTCCCTTCCAGGCTTAATATAGCTGCACAACAACCCCCTCATTTACAAAACCTTGAAACTCACAACAATCGCATAGTTTCTCTATCAGGTTTCTTCACACGTGAAACTTGATAACCTTTGAGTAAACTTTCAATTCAGTCACTTTCACTATAATACTTATTTAGCAAACTAAATAACTGTTAAACTGGAGGTACGGATTTATGGGGTCGTGAAGTTTGTGAAATATTTCGGCGACGGACTTTTTTAAAATCTACCTGAAGGACTTTATTCATAACTCAAGATTCTGTAATGTACATCGCTATTTTACTTGAGCA
Organism: Halocynthia roretzi; assembly: GCA_013436055.1. Classification (NCBI taxonomy): domain Eukaryota; kingdom Metazoa; phylum Chordata; class Ascidiacea; order Stolidobranchia; family Pyuridae; genus Halocynthia; species Halocynthia roretzi. The sequence goes on along the minus strand of QRAM01000147.1, from coordinate 160,594 downwards.
TATTATCTGTTTTGCATACCTAGACTATTACTGGAGGCTTCCACCTGCTCCATCACTGACTTCATTCAATTATGTATATAGTCATCCTGAAAACAAAGTTGCTTCTAAAGCACTGCCAATACTATCCATAGGGAATCCCAAGCATTTCTGGAATAAGCCTCCATTCTAGTCAAAATTTTATAGTTCGAATGTGACTTACATAAAATAAGGCGGTCATAAAACATTCCATAAATACACTTGCTATCCGTTGCGACAATTTCTTCTATTGTCTGTGCCCTAGTTTCAAACGTCGTTAATTTCACAGCTATTTCGTCCGAAATTGCTTGCTTGGCTCGTTAGATCATATAAACGTTGAACAATTTCAGGGTTCAGCGATTCTCAAATTCCAATACTTAGACAAGTACTGATCCTACTTTGAGCCTCATCCTCCAACAGAACAAAAGCAACTCACTCAAAATCCACAAAAGGAGTCGCGTTCTTGCAGTGTTATGGCAACAAAATTTGCGCTACTGTCTACCGTTTTTGCAGTGTCACGACAACAAACCTTGCGAAGTCGGATCCTCATTTTATAGGCGGATCAAGTTAATTTCAAGACCTTTATTATATAAAATAAATGCAACTCCCACCATGCCGACTTCGTCATCGGATATTAGGGGTATTACAGGTGCACACTGACTTACAAATATTGGGTGATACGAACAAAGTTGATTGAAGTCCAAATTTTAATTTATTGTTTTGTTTTCTGTATTTTATTTCGTGTTATTGTGTTTTTATCATGGCCGATTGAAAGCAAAATGCTGGTGGTGCTGTTGGTGCTGTTGGTGCTGTTGGTAATGCTAAAATACACTATTAAGGTAATAGGACTCACGTACGACCTCTCGAAATATAACTTGTTCGTGAGGGGGAGCTAGGAAGCACCTGTATTTACTTCACGGCAGGAATAAAATGGTTTTGGGTAATACAGCACATTGCAAAGTCCTTTATTTGTTCTGTAATTGATTTAGAAAAGACTAGGATCTCACATATTTTAACTGTTCAGTCAGTATTTGTTAATCTCACACTTACTAGACTCGTCACAGACATGGAAGGCCAACGAAACTAGTTTACGCGTATTTTATATACTTACTAGCGTTTACGATAGATAGATTGAAGCGAAGCAATTTCTATTCATTTAAGGCATCAACAAGTAGAATTATCTATATTTGTAGTCCTGGTCTATAACTTACACAATTCTACGTGCTTCGCCACATTAGCATACGTATATGATAGATGTATTTCTGCATGGAACCACACGGTATGATGAAAATTGTAAATTCGCTGTAACGAAATCTACATCAGCTTGTGGTTTCGTGACGTTGTGTATGAACATTTGTTGATTAAACTGTCAGACAGCAAGTTAGATTATTATTGAGGTATAGTTTCATCCCTTAGCCACAAAAATGGAGGAGTGGGTACTTGAGGAAGATAAAATGGGAATGACAACCGTGTCGGGTACAGTCAAACTAATGAAAGACAGCCAGAATTTGATCGGTATAAGTATTGGCGGTGGAGCGCCGTTGTGCCCGTGCCTCTACGTGGTACAAGTGTTTGACAACACTCCCGCAGCTAAAGATGGTCATATGTCTGCTGGAGACGAGATTGTCGCCGTCAATAACAAATCGGTCAAGGGACTGACTAAAGTTCAACTGGCAAAGACTATTCAAAGTAATTCGAATTATGACTACTATTGTGTAAAAAAAACATGAATTTAAAATTCAGTTCTGTGGAGGTAAAAAATATGGAACTTACTTTGATTGAAATATTATTTGAATATAATTCTATGTTGTAGTGTTATTGCTCTGATGAATTCGGTTTATCGCAGAAAATTGAGTTTTTCTCGTCGTTTCAATCAAGGTATCAAAGGAGAAGTGAAGATCAATTTTAACAATCTCCACGCAGATCCGAAGCAAGGCAAAACCCTCGATATTGTTATGAAAAAACTCAAACACAGACTTGTTGAGCAAATGGATTCGAGTACAGCAGATGCACTCGGTCTGAGTCGAGCCATCCTTTGCAATGATGTTTTAATAAAGAGATTGCAGGTATACCGTACATTCATTCCTATCTCCTTCGAGAACTCCCCGAGTTCAATGACCACTCAATGATAATACCTTTTGCAGGAAATGGAACAAATAGGATCTGTGTATCAAGGCCTGATTCACCATGTCAAAAAACTTCTAAAATCCTACTTCAATCTTTGCAAAACGCATCGCAGATTCGGCGACATATTCGGAGAAATTTCGGTTCGTGATCCACAGGTCAACGGCAGTATTGCATTTAGAAAATTCAGTGATGCTCACAGGTAAAGTAATGCAAGAGGTTCCAAAACTTACAATACACAGAGTTTTCATCACAAACCCGATTTTATTCTTTACAGGAAGTTTGAAAAGTCTGGTCTACATTTACTCAAAACCCTGAGACCAATGTTGAACGATTTGAACACTTATCTGAACAAAGCTATTCCTGACACAAAACTTACTATTAAAAAGTATGCTGATACAAAATTTGAATATCTTTCCTTCTGTCTCAAAGTAAAAGAATTGGATGATGAAGATTACAGCTATGCAGCTCTTCAGGTATAATGATTTAAAATTTTACCAAACCAGTTGAAAAATAACTGCAATTCATTCGATGCATTCGCTATCAGGAACCGTTGTATCGAGTAGAGACCGGCAATTATGAATACCGTTTGGTTCTGAGATGTCGTCAGGACGCTAGAGAACGTTTTGCTAAGCTCCGGAAGGACGTTATGGAAAAACTTGAACTCTTGGACAACAAACATGTCCAGGTATTTTGAATTTTATTTCTACCACTTCACCAGAATCAGACAATTTCGAACTGCGACATTTTACTACTGGTGTTCACATCCTACGATCAATATTCCAACTGGGACATTTTCCTATTGGTGTTCTCAAGGGGCTACTCAAGGGCCTAGGGTGAGGATTAGAATTCCTTTTATAGGTGAAAATTTTAGGTTCGAAGAATGAATAAATTTTGTGGAAAATATCTATGTAGGAAGCGTGATGTGGGAAATAATCCACAGGCAATTTCGCAATAGCTATATGTTGTTAATTCTTTTATACACGACTAAAACTACTTCTCCTAATTGATATCTTTAATTCAATTTAGGATATAGTTTTTCAATTGCAACGTTTTGTCTCTGCCATGTCTGAGTATCATGATCAGTGTCAGATTAGCATGAAGGAAGCGGATGTGTTTCCTATCGAGGTGGACTTAGCGAATTCCATATTCGAGTATGACAAAAAGGATAAGTTTCACGATCCCGAATATGAAGACGAACTAGAGAACTAATCTTTTAGAATCTATATGAATATTTACATGCTATGTGCAGTAGAAATATCTTTATGTAAATACATCAGTTCTGCAGTCAATCTGACTACGTATACAAAGAAAATGTATATGGTGCAAATTTCCACTGCCTTGATGCTATTAGCAATATTTAAAACGTGATACAGTAATCCTTCAATTTAACGGACAGATCGTGGAAGATTTGGGTCTGAATTTCCACCAAATTGAAAAGTACCGTAGTGAAAGCAATTTAATGATGTGAAACTTCTGACTGCACTTTCTTTTCTCACCCCTTTCTCTCGAAGACATTCCTCCTGTTATTTAAAGTAACTATTAGCAAGAAAAATTGGAACTCAACACTGCTACCGGTACCAAGGCCATGCTTCCACTCAACTATGCGAGTCGCCAGGCGGTGTCTGACAAACGGAGTTAAGTTCAAATTTAATGATTTTTCAAATTTGGTCTGAAAGTCCTTCAGAAAACAGAGGGTAAAAAGTATACACCTTTTTTCCAGAACCCACTATATGATGCAATACATACTAATAGTTCTGTTGCTGCATATATTATATTTGCATTAATCCAGGTACACAATCAAAAGTGGGTTCAAGCAAATTACCCTATATTTTGTATATCTTTGCTCTTCAAAAGATATAGAACAAAGGGTTGACCCTTTGTACATAAATTTTAAATCGGACTGTGTGCAAGTAGTTCTTCAATATTTATTTTTCTTAATGTTTTATTCAGCTTCCTTGTCAGATAAAGTCTCACTTGAATGTGAAATGAATTCTATGTTGTTACTGTTCTTTGTTGTATACATTGCTGTGAAAATAAACACAAGTCCCTCTGATCAATAACTATTCTTTCAGCAGGGCATTTATAATGTGAAATCTTGTGCACAAAGTAAAAGACATACAGAAAACAAATACGAATTAAACTACATAAAATATTACAGCAGAGGCAAATCTTCTCTGTCCCTTCTCTGTCTACAACATTATCAATATTATACCAGTTACATTAGTCATTCATGCTGCCTTTGTTAATGCAATCCAGTTTGCATTGAATTATCTTGTTGAGATCATCCCACATCTCTCTCTGCGTCTGGTTTTTGTCGTGATTTTCACGGACCCGCTTCTGGCTGTCTCGTAGGGTCTTGGCTCTGTTTTCCTGCTCCTGGATTTTCTTGCCGTAGATCTCCCGTAACGATTTCTGCTTGGTCGAAGCGGTGTATGATTTCAATTCGTTATTGGCAGACTCGAGCTGCTGCTCGATGATTTCGTTGATGAATTTTAAGTAGTAATAACGACTTTCATTGCTTGTGCAATGTTCCCGTAATGCGACGACAGTTTGTTCGAGCTGAGCGTGTTTGGACTCGAGCCCCGCAAATATCCCGGAATATTCTGCCTTTTTCTCTGTCCACTCCTGAGTCAGTTCTTGGTGCTTCTGTCTCAGGGGTCGCAGTTCTTTGATTTGCGGGGCTAACTGACCCTTTTTATCATTTATCAATGCTGTCAGTCGGTTGACGTTATCAGACATGTCGTCGAGCGTACGGTGTTTCACGTCATCGAATTCGCTTTTCATCGAAGACACTTTCTCCAAGTCGTCCTGTGTCGCACGGAATCCCGAAACACCTGACTTGGCCTCCATCATATGCAAGTTTGACTGGGAGTCGTTGCATCTCTGTTTCAGAATCTGTTCTGTACGAGAGAGCACCCCGTGTTCTGATCGTAGGTCAGAGATTTCTTGTCGTTGTTGTTTATATGTGTTGCTTTTTCCTCTTAGTTTACCAACGTATCGTTTGAAATCCTCCCCGCGGAGTACCTCGCCTCCTATCTGGGTGAGAGCCTGCCTCTTTTCCAGGACTTCTTTTTCAAGAGCTTGCAGCTCATCCTTTCTCAGTGTCAGATCTTGCACAAGGGTTTCTTTTTTATGATGCAGTATGGACGCTTGCTGGCGATAGAGAGTCAATTTATCCTTCGAAGGATTGTTCTGAACCATTCGTTTTTCTATCGATCTGTTGATATCAGCATTCATCTGATCGATATTATCTTCTATCTTTTCCAAATCTTCACGACCCATCGCAGGTTCCACAGATATCTGCTGAAGAATACGCAGCACTCGTTTCTGCTGTTTAATTTCTTTGGGGAGCTTTTCCTCCAGCATGTACTTGTTCAACTTGTTGTCCTCCTCCATACGAGTTATGATCGATTCAGGATTGGCATCGGATCCCGACTGCCGGGTCTCCTGAAGTTTCAACCTAGTGGTCTGCATCCTTTGCTCAAAAACCTGCAATTGTCTACGTTGCTGTTGGATTTTTGAACGCAGATCCTCGCCTCTCTCCTTCTCTTTCCTCATTTTCTGTGCGACTTCGAGCGCCGAGCCGACATTCGGCATCGTCTCGACCTTTTTCTGGAACCTTGCGACCTTTTTCGTGAGGTTTTCTTTCTCGTCTTCCATGGTTTTTATATCTTTACGAATTTCTCCTGTACCATTACTCTGTTTCTTAAACTCAGTGTATTCCTTATGGATGTTTTTGAAGTGTGCCAACAATTCTTCATAGTGCGTCCATGATTCCTGCATCTGGGTGTCTGAAAAATCCTGTACGAATTCAGGCGGCAACTGTAGTTTAACCAGGAAGCGGGAGAGATACGCACGGGTCTTCAGGTTTTCCAAATTTTGAAGCAGGTACAAAATGATCGGATTATAAGTGTTACGCTCGCCTAACACGATCCCCTGACGAAATGCCGATATGTCAACGCCTTCCGGCGGAGTATATTTGAGATTTTTCAACGCATTGAGGATACGAGTGGCCCGGGCGTCCGGAGCTTCTTCTCGTATATCTCCAGCATGTCTGCTGTCGATTTCCGTCAGAATATCGTTAACCAACTGTATTAACTGTTCTTGTCCCAAAGCGTGAAACGTTATAGCGCTATAGCCTCGCTCAAAAGGCTTGGAGTTGAGGAATTCAACGATAATTTTAATCTGATCGTTCATTTTTCAATTTCAGAAATCGAATGGTGATCTCGAATATTTATCAGATGAGGAATGAAGCGTTCCGTTGCTACGTCACTGCGAATGGCTGCCCTCTAGAGGATTTTGCGAAGCCTTCAGTCGTAAATCAGGTTGTCAATTTGATATTCCATTGTCAGTAGTTCATAATTATGACTTTTTCGTTACCAGAGATCCTAAATTGTACGGACCCGCTTCCTACAGAGATCCTACGGATTCAACGGACACGGTCTTGCCAACGGATATCAGGGAATCGCGGGCAGCGACCGGTAACCTCGGGAGTCTATGCAAGGCGGTACAGTAAACACTATTATTTGCGTATTTTTGTGCCGATTAATGAACGCTTTGGATTAATAATAATACAGTTTATTCACGTAATATAAACATATGCTGCATATTAGGTTATTATGCTACGTTTCTAAGTAACCAAGTCAGAATAAATAATGGTTAATTGAAAAATCCTATAGCACAGTTAATCACTAGGAATTATGTAAAGTTTTGAACGAATTCAATAAGTGGGAATTTGTGAAGCTGCACCTGCACTAGCGTAGCTAATAAGATATAGTTGGCTTTGGCCTTTACAGCACTTCTGCTTCCTCGGACGAAACAAGATAACGTCAAAAAGAACTTTGATGTTATGTCGTGAAGTTCCACCGACCGATTATAATCTCAATCTCAAGAAGGTCTTTGGCTGAAACATCAAACATCAGGTAAATATGATGGAATCTAGTATTTTACGAGTACAAGGAGAAACTTCTTCTCAGTAATTCCTTTTATTAATGCCTAGGATTATTCATGATATTCTGTCTATTAAAAACAATCTGTAGTAGATCTAAAATTCATGGCGATTAGTAGTTTGTATTAAAATAGTTATCGAGATAACTTTCTCGTAACTTTTGCTGGGCGATGGATGTTAATTGTTGATAAACTTGGATATGGCTGAAGACTGAATGTTTGAGTCGTTTGTTCATCTGTCAAAGTATGCTTATCCTTTGTGGGTTAGTCTGTGGCCGCGTTCGTTCATACCAAAATCCATGCGGCCTTCGGGTGCATTACACATGTCACTCATTGAAATGCCAGAAAGAAAATTGAATGCCACGGTACTAAATATGAAGGTTGCGTGCAAGCAACTTGAGCTGGAGTTGTTTGAGTTGGATTAAGCTGGAATGGTGATTGATTAAAAAGAATGTAGGCAGCGCATATCAGTCAGCATAAAACCCGAGGTAGCTGGTGGTCTTGCTAAAAATATGCCAAAATAAATAAATAAATATCATAAGTTCCGGAAAAATGCTGAAAGGAATGAAATTGAGTCGGTATTTTGAAAGACGGAAATATCTTCATTGTGGTTTCTATAAACACTGGAGCGCGCTAATATAAAAAAAACACCGACGCACTGGAAGAAGTGTGGAATGATAATTGAATGAATCTACAGACGCTAATGGCTGCTGCAAGATTCATTTCGGTTTCTAGTTACCTTTAAACCCGAAACCGTATAGAAGATTATGTTAGTCCTGTCCAAAGCGGAGCCGCGTAACCGATACTTGCAAGTTTGGAAAAAAGTTTAAATAGGTCACGCAATAGAATAATGCTTCCCAGTGGTGCAATTCTGTTACTATCAACGTGAAGTTGAAATTTTGTTGCAAAGATGCTGAAATGCTCACACTAAAGCATAGCCTATGACGCGGCCGCGATAGATTAGAGGCGATTTCAAGGCGGATGCAATGCTCGTAAGAATTTACAATAGAAAATAGTTAACAGGTGATCGAATTCACGCTTGTTAACCTGAGCCCAATTTCTTTAACTTATTTGACCTTTTCGCTTTACTTATTCTGGTTTTAAAATAGCAATATTTAGTATTTTAGATATACCTATAGGTAAATGTCAAAATATGGTTTACAGGTCAGCCAAGTTTACTTTGTCGGAAGCTTGAACACAAACAGCGATATGAACACGAGGAATGCTGTCTCGTGAAGAGACAATAAATCAGAATCACGCAAGGACTGAATTTTCGTATTACAGCTATTATTCGAGTAGTCATAACGAAAGAACCCTCGCTAACAAAACTTTGCAATGAAATCGGTATATGTGCGGTTGAACTTTGAACTTTGGCATTTGCGTGCAATGCTTGCAATTCCTGTGGTTCGAATACCATCACCAGAAGCATAAATGCGTTCAACATGTTATCATGTTTTTATCACATACCCCATCATCGTATGCATCGCACGATGCAGGAACCCAGTTAACCCACAGAAACATGATTGGCACCACTGGCAAAAATTAGTTCTACTGGCTTCGGCATTTCTTCCCATATTAGGTGTTTTCTTATGAGTAAGGTGATAGACAGTTTGAGAGTGACGACGCTTGAGAAATAAACACTGCATGCAATCCGATATAAATACCATATAACCTCGTCGACAGTAAAGGAACTGCATTACTCTTTATAACTCATGTCAATTGAGCATTGTAAGCATCTTTCATTTAAAATCGAGGTTAATATTTCAGCATTCTTTTTACTCCGCAAATCGACAAGCCCCGAAAACAAAGCAGAGGAAACCGAGAAAGCAAAACTTCGTGACGAAAAAAGGTCATCCAAAATATCTTTGCTTGTATAACAGAAGGTCGTTTGTGAGATGAAAAAAATGGGCGTGTAAAAAACGAACGAAAAACCTTACCGAACTATAAAACCACTTTCATTGATTTTATTTTCAGTACTTGCACCAATGTACGTGGTTGACTTATGTGTATATCTAACAGTACGAGGCGGTCTATAATCGCGGTAATGTAGGTAAGCCAACAACCAGCTTTTCCATTTACAAACCTTCAATATAGCTTAGCGAAAAGAGGTCATTAGAATTCCACAAGTATTTGTTGAATCCTTGCAGAAATGTCACAGCTGTGTGTATAGCTAATACTATGAGATTCTGTTTTAATACCTTTTCAGCGATCCGTGAATCCATATATACAGCGTATCAAAATGATGGGCAATAGTGAAATGGAATGGTATTACAAAACAGATAAATTGGTTTGTCTGACTGCAGGAGTTCGTTTGACATAGAGAGCTTCGTGAGTAGTATGTAGATAAGGAGTTCATAAGAATTCTGTCGAATTCTCCGGGCGATTATCCACAGCTGGCCTACGAGAGTTTATTCAAGCACGGCGGTTTATGTTATAGCAATCAGATGGATCTACTTTCTGAACTCCTTGATAATCATTTCTCCCTGTAGCAAACGACTAGATGAGAGCGGTTTCCTTTTGAAGCGTTGTAGAATATGGAAGTAATGTAGAAGAAATTAAATGTTTGTCATTCAATGTAAATATAGAACAGTACCTTCTTGTGTGAACATATGATTTTTGATAGATAGTTGTTTTTGCTTAATGTGTTTGATTTTTTTTAATATTTAAGCGGCAAGCCAGTAAGCCAGTAAGCCAGTTTTTAACTGTCCACTCTAAAGCAGTATTCAAGTGTTGTTATAGACAAACGCCTTAGGCAGATATAATCATAACCTTGATATGTTCATCGCAACTATACTGCACTGTACATTTGTACTGTATATGAGGTTGTTATCAACGTTCATTTTGTACCAAATATTTCATATTTTCAATCCATGTTTCTAAAGTTGACAATGTTCTGTGAATGTGAGTCTTCGTCTGGGGTAATTTAAATAAGGACAGTGCGCCAATCTTTTTCCGTACACTGTTTATGGATGTGGTTCCAGTCTGTATTTCCTGTTGTCTGCAAACATCGCTATTCGTCAGCTGGGTTCTAAGTAGCTCGATGCGATTACAATGATAACGAAAGTGTATTATCTATCTTGGCACCAGTTAATTAGCCAAGGACACATTTTTCTTTGTCGTATTACCGTCAATCAATCATTTGATAAGAAATATTTATTTTGGGTTCCTAGATGTGGGTGATACTAATTTTGACAGATTAGACCCACCGCTACGTATCTCACGTCTGCATTCAGAACAGGAGCGGGTGTACAAACAAGTTCGTGTTCGCAATAAGAGTAATTATATAGTGTATGTCGGAAAACTTCTGATTTATATTTAGTCAATATTCGCGGTACGACAATAATTGAAATTGTACGAAGAATTATTGTTGGCACGATATTGTAACGGGCTACGTTGTCGTTTTACAGCGTTGCGTGACTAGGGAAAATTTGAGAAGGTTTGTATTGAGTTATTTTTCGTCGAAACAAGAAAGGTTTGTAATGATAAGTCGGCCAACACGACACTTGTCACTCTGTGGTGCGATAAAAGAAGTGTAACACTAACACATCGTGCGCTAGTGATTTTGAATTGGCTATGGAATTTCCTCATGAATCATGGCCATTTTTATGTTATTTCGTTTGGAAGACTTTTATGCTAAGTTGTCGGCATATTGTCGTTGATTTTCCTCAGAAATAGATTCCTCGTAGATTCTTTGTCTGCCGGAGAGGGTGTAAACTGCTGATTTAAGAGAAGAGAAGTGAACCCTAACCCATTACATATTGTATTCATCGTAACGAGGTATCGGCTGTGCTGTTGAACCACAGGCGACGTAATCGAAGTTGCCCGCTTGGCCGGTATCGAGATAAATGTGTCTGCGGGAAAGCGTGATAAGATTCAAGGCCGTTTTTTTGTGTTTTGGTGTCAACATTTTTAAGTGCTGAGCCAGGTATCAAATTACGGTTTTGTTGCGAATCGTCGAGACGAACCCGGATAGCGTAGCGCAAATTTTGGGAGAAATATTTCCTTGTAAGAGAAGGCATATACAGGAAGTCGTCAATCAGTCAATTAATCGACATGTCAGGTTTATTCGGAAACAATATTTGTATTAATATTTTAACTATCTATCATTTATACATGGGTACTAGGCTAGTAGTGTGATCCCCTTACGTTAAATAAGGTTAGGCTAGTTTGGGTGAGGTTAGTGCTTACCAACCCTAGCCTAACCTGAGTTCACTTAACGTAACGTAACGTATTTACAATGGAACCACGCACGTGAAATAGGTATATGTAGACATGTGTGTGAATTTTAACCTAATTTTAAAACAATTTTTTTTTGTTTCAGATCAGCTTTCCTGAAATGCTTACTGATCAGCTTACTTACATGAACATACACTTTGGTTAAAGTGCAGTAATTAGTAGAAATTTGATAATATTATTACTAGTATTCACTTCCCATCAATCATGAGTACCAAAAAGTCGGAAATGAAGCGTGGGGAAAACAGAAAAGGTGGGTCCCATAAAAGGGGAGCCATGAGACACTCGTCGCCAGTACTGGACAGCGAGGGAATTAAAGAAAAAATTACTGAATCCAAGTCAAGTCAATTGAGATCGGAGCAAGAGAGGAATGTGAAATTGAATGCAAACAGAAGCTCGAACAGCAGCGATGTAAGCATGCCTGGACAGAATCTCCACACGGATTCTGGCATATCCAGTTCGGATTCTCTAGCCGGATATGACAAAAAACTGTCGGCAGATGACCGTGAAGCCATGTCAGACCTTGTCCAGCTGGACAAAGACCTGGCAAAACTGGGCATACAGGGAAACCTCTGCTCCAATATCACAGAAGATTTTTTTAAAGATACGACGAAAGCTTTGTTCAACCCTGATAAGTTTCCTGCTGTGGAAAATATCACACTGCCAATGAAAGAAACAGATTTATCAGGAGATAATACCCCAGACACTTCAGCTAACTCTATATTTATGACAGCGGTGGGCTCGAACGTCCATACACCTGATAGGTTAGTAACAGGGTTAAAGTTTGGTGCTTCTATGTGGTCTACCTGATATTTGGATGTTAGAGCAATGGTTAGGGTTAGGGACAAGGTTATAATGTCTTATTTTAATAATTTTTAGTTCGTTATATCTAATTTAGATTTATTTCTTCTTCTTTAATTTCAATTTCAACCAAAAAATGAGGTAGACTACATACTAGCAGCACCTGAAGTTGTTCAATTGGAAAACCTTTTGGGTGTTTCAAACTTGTGACCTTTTATATTGCATATTATATTGTCCTGTGGAACTTATTTCATTGAATCATTTTGTTATTGCAGCGATCATGCTTTGCAATGGACCGACGAGTCAACAGACTGTTCATCCGGACCCAAGCAGTACAACGGCGGTGATTTCAATGCGATAGATTCAAAATTATACTGCTTTTTATGCGGAGAACTGTTCACTAGTCCAAGACTGTTGCCTTGCCTCCACACCTTCTGTTCGGATTGCCTCCAAGGTCGTATACAAGTAGATGATGCTTTGAGTAGTAGCCTGAATACTACAGCTTCCTCTTCCAGGTAATAGTTTCATCAACAACTGGATTGTACATATTACATATATTTTTCATTAGCTTCAATATATAAATAAGTTTAAACGGAAAATTACAGTAGAAGTACTGCTTCAAATTTTCAATCACTCCATTGACGATTCTTTTTCAATTCTTACAAAAGTGACAGTTCGTGTGTGGGGAGACAATCGCTAACATGTCCTATATGCTCAGCAGAAGTGAAGCTTTCTCTTGGTATTCATTCGCTCGCAGTAAACCATTTCGTTCAGCGTCTCATTATGTTGCAAAATATGAAGGTGAGAATTTCGAGATTCTTTTTATTGGACTTGTATCATTATTGCGACTGTTACCATAGCTGTGCTGTACCATGTACAACTGAACATCAACCTTCAGGTATTTGCGGTATGATACATCTTGAAACCATCTTTTTAATCTCATCTTAACCGTGACCACAACAAACACGAAAATCCTCTTTTTTAAGAGCTCCATCATTGAAATTAAATAACGATTACTTAAATTACTTGTTGCATTTCTTAACAGATTTTATCCCGAAGGCATAGTTCATGCTAGTAGTACCAGCACTCATATTCTGCGCAAGTGGTAGCAATCTATGTAATTTGTTATCAGAAGTGCATTAGTCTAGCTATAACTAGAACTTGATTACTTATCTAGTAAAAAAATCGAATTTTGAAGTGATATGTCTCAGTGGAGAAAGCACATCAAATGACAGCACTTAACATTCATGCGGTAGAGTGGAATTAGCCTAGTTAATATAAAATTTGCATGTTTATCTACTGCGGTCAGAGTAGTCATGGTTCTTTTAGCTACCGATGTATAAGTGTTATCTGAAGGTGAACTGTTTGTACTTACGGATCTTGCTAAGTAAAATGATCTTTTATGTTATCGCTTTCTTGTCCCTCTGGGAGTGATTCCAGAGTCTCAGTTGCTGTAATCGGATGCAAATTCGTCATGGATGACGTCAGCGAGGAAATTCCTTGGCTGCTTGCCTTTTAATTTCATTCTACTCTTTGAATTTAAAAATTTTCAACGCCAGATTAGATATTGAATTACATGAATAAGATATTAATCTCCACTTTCATCTCATAAATCATATGCGGCCTAAATAGTTCAACTCTTGGCCTTCAAAACATGGGATGATATTAATCTCCACTTTCATATTTCCTTTGAATTCAATAATCCTGGTTAAAAAATTTAATTGTTTTGGTCCAAAAAAATTCATCAAAAATTTTCTATGCTATTTAGCTAACATAATATGAAAAATTGTTTTAGATTGGTCATACAGTAAACCTCTCATGTGACCTATGTCCAGACAATTCACAGATTGCTGGACGATGCGTACAGTGTTCCGTTAATTTGTGCTTGTTTTGTTCTGAAGCTCACAAGCGTCAGGTGAGATTATTTCCTAGTTTTGTACTCCATCATTTTCCCAGCACTTTCCTTCAACATATTAAGGTTGATGTCGCATCATGAAATCTTGCGTTGGAAATTCAAAAACTCCTTTTTATATCCCTCTTGTTTCTTTTGTTCAGCGTCACACATCATCTCACACCATCCTTCCTCCAGAGAGCAACGACACGAAGCACGGTAAAAAGAAACCTTATGCCGTTCCTATGATATGTCAGCGACATTCTGGCGAAGAACTAAAGCTATACTGTGCTGACTGTACTGAGCTTGTATGCAGGGATTGTTGTCTTAGTTCCAAGCACAAAGATCACAAGTAATTGATAATTTTTTTTGATACATTATAAAAAAAAGATTATAATTTAAAAAATCTATCACAGATAGGATGGTCAGTCGTCTAGGGCTCTATCCTCCATCTGGCCTCTTTGATTCGCCTGTGCCTATCTCCATGTCTGCATAACAGATTCATTCATCACTTTTATCAGTTTCATTTCTTACCTATTGTTCTTAATTTTAGATGCGAGTTCTTGACATCAGTCATCAACCATAAAGTTTCTGAAATTAGGTCCGAATTTCAAATTTGCGACCCCAAGATTGAAAAGTTACGACAAAGCATAGCTATGCTACTGCATTCAGAGAATACGATTCGAGGTATTTTAAATATCTTATGGTAATTCACTACGTATGCCATGCAATTCATAGAATGCACAAATTATCATGTATATCTGTATGTCATGTTTTAGAAACTGCTGATGAAGTTGCTGGGAAAGTTGAAAGGCATATAACAAGTTATATCGCTGCTTTGGAGAAACACAGAGAGATTCTGCTAGCGTCTGTCAAAAAGCGTACGGAAAATAAACTAGATACAGTGAGAAATCAGCAAAGGGAGCTCGAAAAAGTTTGTTTTATGACTTTTATATGATAAATATATATTACATACATATAAAAGTCGTTACTCATTGATTTCACCCACTCGAAGCTTGGTTTTTTAGAATTTATTAAACAAGGATATTGCTGTATAATATATATTATGTAAAATAGACTAAATTCTTTCTCACAGACACTGAAAGATATTTCTCATTCATGCGACTTCACCTCACAGCTGTTGGCTTTCGGGACTCACTCAGAAATCATTACCTTACAACCTTCAGTAATGCATAGACTACAAAACTTATCCAAATATCAGTGCAGTACTGTGCCCAGACCGGTTCATAATTTCATCGAATTTCGTGCTAACAAACCAGTCAAGGCATGGGTCGAAGGTGATGTGATAGGCAACCTGGCAGGGAACAAGAGATCGTCTAGGTTACTTCGTCCCGGGCTGGAGATTGATATTTGTGGAGACGTGTTTTCTCCTGTTGTTGAACCAAAGTATTGTACTGCCCATGGGGAAGGTTAGTTATTGAATTTAATGAAGCAAATTATTGTGTACGGTATGTATATTGATTTCACTTATGAAGAAACTTTTTTTGTCTCCTGTCAGGTATTCATAGTTCATGCGTGAGACATCCGTCTGAATTTTCAATTATCACTAAAAACTTTGCCAGAGAGAAACTGGAGAGCGGAGGGGAAAGTATTATCGTGACTTTAGATGCAGATGTTGTTACACCAACCTCGATCAAGTGCGATGTTAAATATTCTCAAAAGTGTTTTTTGATATATTCCATTTTGTGTTATCTGCTGTTATGTATAACACATTTTTGTGATTTTTTTTCTTCTAGAAAGCCCAGAGTTCATGTGGCTGATAAAAAGGATGGGACCTACCGAGTTCTCTATGTCGTTCATGCACCTGGTAGTTACAGATTATCTGTGGAAGTTTCAGGGGAACATATACATGGGAGTCCATTTTCTGTGAGTAGGAATTAATTTTACATTGAAAAAACTATCGCATCATGATAGTTGGATAATTAATGCCAGACTTACATCAATGTTTCATTTACTTACAGATCACAGCCATTGATTCTAAAGCACAAATACACTCTGGTGTGTTCCACTGTTGCTGTTATTGTTCCAGCGGTGGAGATAAAAACAGCACCTGTGCTTGCAGATCTGTTATGCCAGGTTATTTTGTCGAATTGCTATGATTATATTTGAACAGAAAATGAAATAGACTAACTATGAATGTATTATATTATTTATAACTTTAATATTTTATTCTCTCAGGTGGATATAATGGCTGTGGTCATGGCCACGACGGTCACCCCGGCATGGCTCACTGGTCATGCTGCGGCAACACGATCGAAGCATCATCCTGTTCGAGCTTCCAACCACGAATAATGGAACAGCCCCAACCGATTCTTCTATCCGGTACCCCGATTCCTGTTCTACGTAGCCAGATTCAAAGAGCCTATTCTACTTTACCTACCAGAGGAAACTATGCAAAAACTTATGCAAGACAAAGAAGCGCTGATGACTACCTGTATGCATCTACTTCAACTCTAAGAAACCAATCTGTAAAGCAGATCGACCCCCAAGCTTTCATTCAACGGCAGACAAGGCCGAAATCGGCATGTACCAGTAAAGAGGAAATTAGGACTGTCACGTTGTAATCTTGTGAAATTGATGAAGTTGTACTGGCCATGCAGTTACTTAGTATAAGTGTATCCATCGATGTGAAGTTAGCTAAAGTGAAAGAAGCAATTGTTATCATAGTTGTGTTAGCTCATGACAATATACCCCTTGTCTTCTACCAAATTACCTCAATGACTAGCTGCTAGAAAGTTTATAATATCTGAGAAGCAGTTTTGTATTTCTTGAAAGCATTTACACTAACTCTTTTCCTTCCTGCGATATAGATCAAGTCGCATACATTTTAAATGCAGTTTGTCTTGAATAGTGCTTTACTAACATTCAGCATCGAAGAGGACTCGTTGACATTGTATTTATTATTTATTAAAATCGACAAAAAACATATTTGCACATAAAATTGTTGGTATCCAGTGTTAATGATTGTTTTTGTCTTATTTACCTATGTAATAATATCAGTATTTCTGATCATAAAATTTCAATAAAAGTGTTGCTGAGAATAGATACAAAAATGAGAAAAATACAATTGGTGGTATATATTGTTATATATATGTTCAGTTTGTGACGGTGAATAATTCATTAATTTCGATTTATTTAAGAAGTGAAGATCAGCAACTACGGTTAAAAATCCAAGTCTTCATCCGGATCCTCTTCATCAAAGTCATCCGCCTCATCAGGAGCATAATAAATAAGTCCTCCTTCACCTGAAGAATTAGCTCCATCCATTTTCACCTGCAAGTACATATGGCATTAAGTATTATTATTTAGCCATAGACATAACTCAGTATTTTAAATCCATTTTACTCAATTTTGTTTTGGTAAAAAATGCTAAAATGGTAAGCTACGCTTGTCGTACAAATACAGGAGGTCCTTGAATTAACCTGTTCTTTATAACATTGATGAGAAAAAAATAAGAATCTATTACAATGGTATAAAAACATGAAACCAGACAAAATACTTTTAACCTCCAGATGACGTGGTTTAGAGTATGGCATGACGAGCTCGCTTCTCTCCGATTTCTCTTTATCGCTCAAGTTCAGATTGAAAGTAAGATCAGCAGCCGGGTCATCTGCCCCACTACCATCTCCCGCATCCATTCTATCGGCTGTCCAGGGTTTTATATCGGTGAATGTTCCACGAATCATTGTGAATGTTTCTAAACTTTTAACCACCTTTCCGGATGATTTCTTGTATGACAATTTGCAAACTCTATTACCAGAGTTTTGCACAACGTTTTTTGACTTCCTTAAATTAACGAGTTGACTTTCATTCGTAAGTCCGATGACAGCATCCGCTAAATATTCCAATCCGAGTCTAATGCTATCATCGTGCAAGTCGTAACGAAACAAGCAAACCAGCTGGTGAAAATCAGATTCTCTCTTAGATAACTGACTTGCATCTTGAAGAAGGAAACAAACTTTCTGGAAATCACAGTGTCTTAGCATTGGTGATAAAGAATCGATGAAGATAGAGCTGTTTTGATTTTTAGCTTCAGATTCATTAACAATTTTAAGTATATCAAAATTATCCGGGAATTTCGAACCAGTCGGATTGAGCCAGCCCAGTGGGTCAGAATAAAAGTCATGAATTGTTAGCTTATGTCTCGACTCCTTCGAACAAAGGTTTTCGAAACGACTGGGCGGGTTCTCGAACAAGAACACGTGAACCCGGTCGCATTTGATCAAAGCCTTATTCACGAAAGCCAAGAAAAAGTCTTGAGCAGAACAAGCAGATGATTCTTTGATTAAAACTAAGTTTGATATTTCCTGCCCTTCGTACAACCGTGTCAACATTGTTAATTGTCCTATTATTTGATAGAATTTATCAATTTCCAGATTTTTGCTGATCAATCAATGGGTCCTCTGGTTCTAGGTCAATTTGATTTTCCTCTAAAAATTCCTTTATTTTCTCTGTCAAGTTCGATGCTTTCTTGTCCAGCTGATCCACACACTTTTCAAGGTTTGCCAGAATAGTATTCAAGTTATCAAATTCTGTAAATAACAACTGAATTACCTGAGAAATTATCCGGAATATACAGTTGCATATGTATTGTTGAGAATAATATTTTCTAAATAATATAACAACTAATTTTTGCCAACAAACCTTCTTGATCAACAGGAGATTCACTTGCAGGGTTTACACCGTTTGCTATCTCACTCACCTTCGAGGTATTGGTGTTGTTCTCTGTTTGGTCACCGCCAGCAGCCATCCCTTCACTTTCTACGAAGGGGGTCTGGTCAATTAACTCACGGCTATGTTCACTTCGGTGTGCGACCAAGGTTACGTGAGCCGCAGTAGGGAACCGCCCGCGATACCGGTATATTAGAAAGAATCTATACAAGGTTACTGCGCTATGATTGCCATTACAGGAACTTTTGACGACCCAATCACGCTAAAATTGAAATACATTGAGCGATATGTGAACCAACATTCCAATCAACATTTAAGTGTGAATAGATGATAAGTAATTCCTTTATAATCATTAGTCCGATGTTTATAAATTAGTATGATTTGATAACTGCATGGAAACGTTAAATTTCCTATTGCTCTCTACTTCCATCTCGTGTACATTTTTGTAAATAGAGAAGCACATGGTTAACTCNTTATTAATGTAAACGGATATATGGCTATGATCAATAACTGCCAATGTCTCATTATATTGATTAGAAATATAATGAAATTTTTTTTTTGAAGAAAATTTCATAATTAAATTGAAGGAAATTTCATGATTAAATTGATATTTCTATCTCTATGAGCTATAAGATATATTAGCAATCATGCTTTGATCCCCTTAAAAATAAAAGCTGTTTCAAAGGGTGGCATAAACACCTCTTTATTATCTCTGATCATTTCAGCTTGGAAAAAAGATTTGATAGTTGTCCTCACTAACATTGGGAACATGATATCACCAGAGATATGTCGTAGCTAGAAATCCGATAGTAAAAACGACATGACGGCAAATTGATGTTTATTTTTATATTTAATATAAGTTAGTTGTCACGTTTGTTATGGCCACAATTAAGTGATATGACAGTGTTCTAAATTGGGTTAATGGGGATAATAAATGCAGTATGGTACTGACTCTCTAATTATTTATATGACTTGTCGCTTCAGTTTTATTGCTTGACTTGATCTAGTCAATCTGTATCTTGAATTTTATTTGTTATAACATGTTCACAACACTAAGATAGATCAAAAGGTGTTCAACATTTCTTTGTTTCCTAACCTCATAGTCAACTTTTCTCCAGCAAAAAGACCTCACTGTTTTACTGTTCACTGTTTACTAATTCAAACTAGTTCAATCCAGTCTAAATAATACAATTTCAACAAAAACGAATCCCAATTTTCTAGTATGAAAACATTACGGTTCCAGTAAAACCAATTATTAAATCCAATGTTATATTGGTAAATAATTCAGAATACAAGGTGAAATATATTGTGATTCTTCCTTTCTCCAATCAATTATTCAACTCTTTGTGAAATTTTCGAGTCGGTAATTTGGCACAAATTGTATGTTGCAAAACCTTTCAATTTTGCGGATGAACTGTCAACTTATAATTAGGCCATATTGACTTGGTTGGATCAATACTACCTTCCAGTAAAATGCAGTCAATTATGTATTAGGGGGCCATCAATATCCAGCAATATAACTGGATACATCATTTCCTTGCAATTATATTAGTTATTTATGGATTATTTATGCTTATGACCTAAATGAAATTAAGGAATTTGTACTTGTCATACATTGTTCTTTTACCCTCTTCTATGAAGTATTTTTTCTTAACTCTTTCTCCACCTGAAAGAATCGAAAGCAACCATGAAGTGACGCTACTCGGAGGGTTAAATGAGTTTGTAGTCAACTTTCGCGGTCCCACCGGGAGTAAGTAAAACTTTTTCTGACCTTTTCGTAATAGCTGTGCAGCATTACTTTCAGCACTGCGGAAACTATCATTCTGGATAAGATTACATAACCGTGCCATTTCTAAATTACCTTACATTTGCAGTCTTAAAACCTTCCGACTATCCCATTTATAACATATTATTACATTTACTTTAAGCTCCAATTTACTTTAAGATTTAGCACCATCCATTCAATCTGCAGTTCCTCTTGAAACTAGGTTAAGATAGGGTAGTGGAGGTTAGGTTTAGTGATTGTACCTAGCCTGAACCCTTAAGCTACCCTAACATAACCAAATGTATCCAGGATTTTGGAGGGACCTCATTGCTAAAAAAATATCTACATAAGAAGAATTCCAGGTATTAAATTTAAACAGATATTGTATCCTGTAATTTGAAGAAAATTTAATTGTATTTGTCTTGAGATTATTCTCATTTGTAGACAGGAGTGTAAGTTTTGGTTATGTAAACTAATGAACAAATTATATCTATGTAAAGTACACCTGACTTGCGAAATGGTACATCAAGCAGAGAATAGAATCCTGATATATAATGTAGTAAAATTAGAAGCATATTTAATTATGAATTAATTTCATTCTGAATCATCGATCTGTATATCTGAATACGTGAATTTATTATTCATCTTAAAATCTGCTTGTGTGATGCTTGAATTACTAATTTCAAACCGCTTATGTATTTATAGGTAATATCATCACCAAACACAAATAGTTGGTCGCTGCATATTTCTATGTCTATGTGTCATCTGATTGTACTAGATTATTCACCAAAGTTTTTATAATGATTCCGATACATATCCTTTTTATTATATCTATTTAATTCTTTTTATCAAAGTTTATGTTAATATTATATCACTATATCGAAATTAAACCACAAAAATATGTTGTATATGTAAAAAATAAAGACCGCCCATTGTGATCGCTTAGTGACCGTCTCTTTTCGATAACAATAACTGGTTGATAAAATTTTCCAACCCCATTTTTTACACCCACCTTCAAGAATCACCCTCTACTATGTATGAGATATTTTGGGACTTTGAAACCCCACTTTTTTAAACTCGAATTACATACCAAAAGCTAAAAAACAGAGTGTTATCCCTAACCCTTGTTGGGTTAAGATCATAAGATGATGATATAGTTTTCANCGAGAAGAATTTCTGTATAAAGTTAAAACCCATTTTCTTAAGTAAAGTTGCTGTTGTTATATAGAGGGAAATGGCAAGAAAAAGAAAAGGAAAGTCATCAAGAAACGCCGCCAAAAATGCCCACCGGGAAGATCCAGATGTCACGAATTCGCCTCATACTTTTGTTGTACAACGGGGCCACGTTGGCATGAACATTAATGCACTTACCATGGTAATGCTAGTTAACTAGTTGACTATCTGTATGTGTGATAGCTGGATACTGAAATTCATTTTGTTTTATGAAGGATATGAGAAAAGTGATGGAGCCGTACACAGCATCCAATCTTAAGATGCGAAAAAAGAATATGCTGAAGGATCTGGTGTCGGTGGCCGGTCCATTAGGAGTAACTAACTTTATCATGTTCAGTAAAACTCCAC
Source organism: Halocynthia roretzi (assembly GCA_013436055.1). Taxonomy (NCBI): domain Eukaryota; kingdom Metazoa; phylum Chordata; class Ascidiacea; order Stolidobranchia; family Pyuridae; genus Halocynthia; species Halocynthia roretzi. The sequence goes on along the minus strand of QRAM01000147.1, from coordinate 138,542 downwards.
ATGGTACAAACATGAGAATCGCTCGTCTACCAAGAGGTCCAACCTTGTCTTTCCAGGTTATATACTTTTTTGGTTGGTTTTAAACAAGGTGCTGCAAGATTGTCAGTAAGTATACACTTAACAGTAATGGAGTTTCTGGGATTCTATCCTCAAATCTGTTTCAAGTTGCTCCAAATATCCACATTTCTCGTGGGTCCCATTATATTTGAGGTGTTATCAGTTGATGTTCGTTTATCACAGGGCTGAGGAGTTTTTGAGAATCTTAAAAAAGTACTAATTCGAGCCAAATGAATATCATAAATATAGGTTTCGGAATTGAATTTTTTGTGTATTTCAAATTCAGTGACTTTTCAAATTGAATTTTCTCTTTTTATTATCAAAATATCACCTTCAACTGAAATAAATATGTTGACTCTTTTTCCAGGTTGAAAAGTATTGTTTATGTCGGGACGTTGTATCGAATTTGAAACGTCCGCAAACATTCGAGGGACAGTTTCGACATCCTCCTCTGCTGGTTTTGAATAATTTCAAACAAACGCAAGAAGAAAAAAAGGAAGAAAATGAAAAAGAAAAATCCGAGTTCAAAGTTGATCCTAAAAAACTTTGTGCAACAATGTTGCAGAATATGTTTCCAGCTATTAACATACAAAAGTATGGTAGTGAATCACACTTCATGCTAGGATGTTATGCTAAACTGGCTGATTTTCTGTATTCAGAGTGAAGCTGAACCACGTCAAGCGTTGCGTTGCTTTCAATTATAATCCAGAAACAGATTTGATTGAATTCCGTCATTACAACATTGCAGCCAAACCGGTAGCTAGCTAGTGAACTATTTCTTCGCACATTTTGCCTATTTCGTTTTAACTGTTTTTGTTGTCCAATATGATCCAGCTTGGGATGACAAGGCGTATGAGGAAATTAATCACGCGAAAAAATTTACCAGATTTAAGTAAATTCAATGACATCAGTGAATATCTCACACAAAAACATGGAGAGGGGAGCGCTTCTGAATCAGAGCCTGAGCTAGATGGGCCACATAATGAGGTAAACTGAATCCTGGTTTCAATAATGACTTCATTTACAATTCAAACATGGGAATTTGATTTACAGGTTGAACTTGCCCAAATCATTAGCGGAAAAGGAAACTTGCTTCATGAACAAAGTGCTGTAAGATTGACTGAACTGGGACCTAGGCTAACCATGAAACTTGTAAAAGCAGAAGAGGGACTTTGTGACGGTGAAGTTCTTTACCATAGTCTCATCGAAAAGGCCCCAGAAGAAATAGCCGAGATTTTACAAGTGATTGCTTTATTTATTACTATTATGTTAGTGGTAAGGGCCTCTTTGATCTGACAACCTTGGGACCTCGCAGCATATGAATTTTGGTACATTAAGCACCCGATCCACAAACTATGGCACCATGCCAGACAGTGGAGAGCCAGATTTGAGAATTATTATCTGTATATTCTAAAAATAAATTTTGCGTTAAAGAGAATAAAAAAGAAATCGAACCTCAAGCAAGCAAGGAAAGCTGAGCAAGAAACCAATATTGCGAGAAAGAAAATGGATAAAGAAAAACATATTGAAAAAACTCTGGCTGGAATGGAAAGGAAAAAATTGGAAGGTGTGATAAGTTAAACTTGTAACGTAAATACGATTATTCTAAAAATGTCCATCACGATTCAGAGAAAAAATCAGACTCGGATGATAGCGTTGTAGAAGAAGAAGAAGAAGTGAATGAAGATGCGGAATGGTACAAAAAAGAAGTCGGTGAAGATCCGGACCCTGATATGTTTAGTGCCAAGAAAAGACATTTTGGTAATACATGTTCGAACTATAACAGCTGTGAATGCCTGGGTATTGGCTAAACAAAACTATTCTGCCAATTAAATTACGGTCTGGGTCTGCTCCCGGATGAAAACTACTACTTTTCGACTGGATGTTCACTGCTAGTGTAGCTAAAGCTTTGTATCTGTTCCAGGTAAATTTCAGAGGAAGAGAAAAAATTTTGATGGGAGCAATGAACAGAAAGACCATAAGAAGCGCAAATTTACCAATAAAGATGAAATGCAAAGAGATAGAAGTGGACTGAGAAAAGGTGGTTTCAGTAAGAAGGGGAAAGGCATGATTTCTGACGGAAATCGGAAACAGAAAGGAAGAGTTTCAAAGATAAGGAGATAATTTTGATGATATTGGGATAATTTGTTGATATCTGGGATTGGTTCAATGCAGTTATCATTATTCAGGGGGAAAAATACCATAAATTATGGCTTGTAAGTCAACCTTGCATAGAAGTGGACTTCAGAATTCTTGGTTAGCCATTGGTAGGATTCAACTGTTTCGCTCGAACCATTTACTAAAATCACTAAAGTATGTAGGACAAGTTCCTTAATTTTTTTAAAGTAAAAGTTTTCCATTATCAGCTTCATATTTTTCTTCATTAATTCTATCAACAAAAATACTTCGGAATATAAATTGAATCCCACCACTTGGGTTAGACCTCAACCTGCCATACAGGATGTCCCTCAAGCATCAGTAGGTCAAAACAAGAGATGTGGATAGGCTATGGCTTACTGGCGTTCTGTATAGTGTTTACAGTCTGTGTGACCACTGGAACCAAGTGCTTTTGCAATAATATACACTGAATTTCTATTACGTTGTTACTTGATATTAAACTTACCGTAACTTGTAGTGGCAGCATACTGGGGATATGGTAAATGGTGTAGAGAGACTACTAAGCGTTTGACCCCCTTTCCCCCAGTTTTTGATAAGACTTTTTAAAGGTTGAAAAATCAACCCGTATGTAATAATTCACGGTAATTACAAACTCCTTCCATTACCACCCAAATCAGAACTGGATCATGTACGATCTGTGTAAACATATTTACTTTATTGACGTTATATTGCACATCGGGATGAATTTAATTAAAACAATACAGAAAATCAGGTAAACGGTATTGCTAATAATCACATGAAATTTTTGGACACAGAATATATTGTGGAATCGAGTATATGTGGGGTGTGCTACCAGATTCTTTCTGATATTATTTCCAGCAAACTACCCTAGGTAGAAAGCATATGGCAATAGAATATGATGGTAATGTAAAATTTGAGAGATAACTACCTTTAACATACTGGTATGTCCAGGAAAAATTCAAAATCAAGAACCCAGAATCAACTGTATATTCATTGTCATAAATAGGTTCAATGTCCATTAATTCTCAACAACTGTTATATAATCAGTAAGATATTGCCAAGATGCTGCAATATATATCATAGCCAGAATCACTTGAGTTAGTATTCCACCAAAAAGTCTCATTGCCAATCATCCTCATCATCAGCATGACTCGCTTTCCTCTGTGTAGGTGGAGGGATCATTGCTGATATCTTATCCATTGCTGACCCACCTCCCATAGAATCGCTGTTGTTATTCGCATTCCTTTCGGCATTAGCTCCTTTCGAGCCGGAAATTCCTTTTCTTCTCATCGCGAGCTTACTAAACAAATCTGACATCAAGTCGCCTCCACCTGATGCCGAAGATGAACTAACTTGCTTTGCCTGTAATTCGGTTCAGAAGATTAGTTTTATGAAAAGCAGTGTAAAGATTTGATGGTCATTGCTGCTTTCCGAGTCACCATTCTCGTATACCGCACACGCGATAATGATCGTAGGTGTGAGCGATCGTTAAATGTGAGGTGTACTCAGCATATACATCAACTTTGTATGTCTACATGGACCTTGCATCACACCTGTCTCCGGTCATTTTATCATACTAGCATTTTTGTATCATTTCAATCAGCTACTCACCTCTTTCTCTTTTTTCTTGTTTAACTTTCTCTCTTTGCTACTTTTCAGTTTTACTTTACCAGATCCTCCCGCAGCACGGATAGACTCGAGCAAGCTCGATCTGTCGTTACTTGCAGCCGGGACAGATTTGATTGGAGCAGTTGGTGGCAGGTCACTATTGGATGGAGGTGCTGCTGTTGGTGGAGGAGGAGGAGGTGGTGGTGGAGGAGGGGGAGGAACGTTTTGCGGTGGAGGTGGCGGAACATCTCCAACAGGTGCTGGAGGCGGAGGAGCTTCAGTTTCAGAAGTGTCACCTATACCAGGGATGTCTGGGAGATTGATAATCAATGATGGGGCAATACTTTCGGTGAAGTCCGAATTGAAGGCAAGATCAGCAATACCTGAAACCGTCAAATATGTAAAAATAAGCACTACTTTTGAACTCAAAATTTAAAGAAATTCATGGTCAAATACATTAATACGTTGGTGAATAATTATAAGTTTGATATCGACAGATATTTTACAGTTTCATGTTCACGTCTCACCCTGCAAATTAGGCAGATCCATGGGTACATCAATCATCGGCACATCACCGAGATTAGGAGCGTATGAATAACTCTCAGCAACGTGGCGTTCCATTTGTTCCCTGTTGCTTATTGACATGGGAGCGTCACCGAGCCCGTCCCCGTTTTCCTCTTCTACCGCTGCTCTTGTTTTAGTTGATGTGCCTAGCGGGTCAAATATGGCATACTTCTTGTATCTATGCAGAAAAATCATTTCTTGTATTGAGTAAGCCAAACGTACAGCTTCACATGATATAACAAAACCTTAACTATTTTAAGCATATTGTAATATATTTCCACGTACGGATTTTCAGATGAATTAAAAAGTAGCAAGGAACTGAGAGACTCAATATTGCTTGGCAATCCTCCGAGTCCTTCAAAATCTTGGTCTGCGGAGGTAGAAGACTTCGCTCTAGGCTTGGTTAACTGAATATTATACAGAATTCAAATAACTCAGAATCAGACTAAACAGCAGCAACGATATGACACAAGTAAAATTGACGTACCGGATGAAATTGCATTTTAGTCTTTAGATGGTTGTCGTCGAATGCAATATGTTTGGATTTTATTTTATGATAACTCCGCTTGACTTCTCTCATAGAATCTTCCACATCTAAAAGGAACAGGGCATTTCATACAGATTAAATGAAACATCAATCAATACATAAGCATTGCTGATCGAGTCATACCATTAACTTCGGTTAAGTTATTATTTATACAAGAAACGAAAGCTCACCGCTGAATATTGATACATATTTTTCCAGTTCCTCGGAAGCTGGATATTTTGTACAAGAGAACACTTGAGTCGCTTTGTTGCTTCCACGAACCTTCTCGATCCTTGCCTCGGCTATTTTTATCCGTTCCGTCAACGCTTCCAATTTTTTTCTGTTCTCGCTGGCACGGTTATTGACTCTGTGAAGCAATGTGGTGAAAGATACAATGTCAACTTATATATTGTATATATATATATATATATCGTTTTCTGTACTAGTTAGATGAGCTTAGATTTGTGCATGGGGTTCGTTAACACAAACCCTCAGGTAAGCTACCCTAACCAAATGAACCAGGCTTTCAGAGGGATTGCCCTACTAATCTAGTACCTTATTTTCAAATGGGTCATCCACTGTGTGGATATGATAATGGGGAAAATCCAATCTTTGGTGAGAGGGAAATAGTTAGAAGCGTATATTATATTGCATTCTCCCTCCACTGATTTTAAAGTATATTCGGTTGCAATGCATGAGATTTATAGTGAGGAATCTCTTGTAATATTATCACCTATCAAGGAATACCTGTTAAAAACATCGTTCGACACGTTTGTGAGATGTTCCATTGCATCTGTGAACTGAAAAACGGTTTCAACGCGTCTCAGATCATAAGGAATGATTGGTATTCGGTAAGCTTTAGTCCCTTGATCCATAATCGCCCTTATTTTACTGATAGGACTTCAAAATCACACTGGAACTTCAATTTAATACAGCATTTACACCAGCTCAACCTTACAGTGGCAAATGATTAATAATATAATACAGTGTTCCCTCTAGAAAAAAGTAAACGCGTTGCCAATGGGAACACTTTTCTTCAATTGTACGTAAGTTGCGTGAGGCAAAGTCACGGGAGTCTGCGTTATAAACGTAAGGTTCAACATTTTTTTTAACAGGTGCGAGAATAGAGTTGCAAGACTTGTAATGAAATATTTAAATAATTTATATTTTATTCATTCATTTGAAACTTATTTTTTGTGCATGAACTTCTTCTTAGTATTATCATAGATCGTCGTGATTACTGAGACGTTAAACTCTACGCACATCATAAAATTACGTAACGAAGCTTGACGCAAAATTCATCCGAGCGTTACGTTTTTCATTTTCATGCAAGTTAACTTTTCAATATCTTATTACTCAAAGGTCATCACAGTGAGATGCTGTAGGCTTATAAATCCCAAGTTAATTTTATCTATAAATAGCCACTATATGCATAGGTTTGTTTTACTGTTTCCCTCATAAAAAAGAAATGTTCCGAATACCTATAGCTCAAGTGATTCGTTCGCGTTCAGCGCTGAAAAATGCTTTCCTAAACTCCGCACAGGTGTCAGCAGCAACGACATGTTCCTCGCGGTCCGAGAGTACAGCTAACACTGTGGAAGTTTTCATTAACGGCGAACCTTTCCACGCTCCTGTAGGATCGTCTGTTTTGCAGGCCTGCGAATTAGCAGGAATCCAGATACCACGTTTCTGTTATCATGACAGACTCTCGGTTGCCGGGAATTGCAGGATGTGCCTTGTCGAACTCGAGAAGGCCCCCAAACCAATCGCCTCATGCGCATACCCTGTCATGAAAGGAATGAGAATATTACCTGATTCAGAAAAGTCAAAAAAAGCCAGAGAAGGTGTGATGGAATTTTTACTTGCGAATCACCCTCTAGACTGCCCGATATGTGACCAGGGTGGCGAATGTGACCTTCAGGACCAGTCCATGATGTATGGATCGGACAGAAGCAGGTTCAAAGAGACCAAGCGTGCTGTAGAAGATAAAAATATTGGCCCGCTAATTAAAACAATTATGACCAGATGTATCCAATGTACGAGGTGCGTGCGATTCGGCGATGAAATCGCAGGCGTGCCTGACCTTGGAACGACAGGTCGCGGAAACGACATGCAGATCGGAACGTACGTAGAAAAAATGTTCAAGTCCGAGTTGTCTGGCAACGTCATAGATATATGTCCCGTCGGGGCCTTGACGTCAAAGCCGTATGCCTTCACTGCCAGGCCCTGGGAGACGAGGAAAACGGAGTCGGTAGATGTCATGGATGCCGTTGGTTGTAACATTGTCGTTTCGAATCGCACTGGTGAGGTCTTGAGGATCCTTCCGCGCCTGAACGAAGAAATAAATGAAGAGTGGATTTCTGACAAAACCCGGTTCGCCTACGACGGGTTGAAGCGTCAACGTCTTACCCAGCCCATGGTCAAGACTGGCTCCGGAAAAATAGTCACAGCCGCCTGGGAAGATGCACTCATGATGGTAGCAGAAAAAATTAATGCCACAAAGCCGGAAGAGATCGCCGCGGTTGCTGGAGGATTCGCGGACGCGGAAGCATTGATCGCCATGAAAGATTTATTGAATACGATCGGCAGCGAAGGTCTTTGCACAGAGGAAATTTTCCCGATGAACGGAGCAGGAACTGATCTTAGATCTAATTATTTGTTGAACAGCACAATAAATGGAATAGAAGAGGCAGATTTAATCTTACTGATCGGAACGAATCCAAGGTAAGCAAATATATTCATTGAATTCCGATTATTTACATTTAAACTACAATAAAAAATTGAAGCCTCCCAGATAGTATTCAGACCTTTCTTTGATGGTGTTACAACTAAGCTCTTTGTGTCTATTCAAGGTATGAAGCCTCTATGGTGAATGCGCGTATCCGCAAGGCATGGACCCATAACGAAGTAGACGTCGCTCTTCTTGGCACGCCTGTTGACCTCACGTATTCGTATGAGCACCTCGGAGACTCTACAGATATTCTGAAGCAAATTGCAAGTGGTCAACACGCATTTTGCAAGAAATTGGAAATGGCAAAAAGACCGATGATCATCCTTGGAGGAGATCAGCTTCAAAGGGAAGATTCAGCGGCCATCCATGGATCTGTAGCTGTCATTGCTCATAATACTAAAACTAAAGGACAAGTGGAGGATAATGATTGGAGAATTTTGAATGTCTTGCAACGAGTAGCAGGCCAGGTAAGATTTTAACCCTGGATCCATCTGTGTTGTGTCTGCTGTGATGTGATTTGAGCCAAGACTATATTCTATATTAATATACTACTATAATATACATTATGCACCATGCAGGTTGCTGCACTTGACCTAGGTTACAAGCCGGGCGTCGATCATATTCGAAATGCGAAGCCCAAGCTCCTGTTTGCTCTTGGTGCTGATGCCGGTGCCATTACAAGAGACCAATTACCAAAGGATTGTAGCGTGGTTTACATTGGTACTCATGGTGACTTCACCGCCCCATTTTCTGACATCATACTACCCGGAGCGGCTTATACTGAAAAAACAGCTACCTACGTCAACATCGAAGGCAGGGCCCAGCAGTGCCTGCCTGCCGTGTCACCTCCAGGACAGGCCAGAGAGGATTGGAAGATAATTCGAGCCATTTCTGAAGTTGCCGGTTAGTTTATTCTATTTGTTTAATATCCGATTAAAAACAATACTTTTTGATCTATAAAATTTCTAGTTACTCTGATTGTTGATTTTGTTTGTATTTTAAGGATTCACATTAGCATACGACACGCTGGACGGCATACGAGCTAGAATGAGTGAAGTCTCTCCCAACCTTACTCGATACAACGAGGTGGAAGTAGCCAACTACTTCAAGCAAGCGGCAGAGATGGCAAAACTTGCCAAGAGTGAACTTTTGAACAAGCCGTTAGAGCCGCGACTCCGCAATCTCGCAGACTTCTACATGACTGACACGATCAGCCGGGCATCCCTGACCATGGCAAAATGTGTCAAAGCGGCAAAGGAAGGTCTCACACCTGATCTTTGATGGGACAGTTGAGGTATATCAGATTTTGGTTAGATCATAAAACTCGGTTTACATTTTTTGGGATAATCCTCTTATACTTGGTGAACTTCTTTGTTATCTAGTTATATATTAGGTTTTCCCATTACTTTTCGTCCAACGTTGTTGAAAGTAGGTTGTGAAATTAGTATTCTATTTATTATTTGACTTAACCAGCTCTTTTCGAAGTGTTCCATTGCGTGGCAGCTGTAAATAAATCTTTAGAAGTTGATTCAATGTTTGTTTTCTTTCTCGGTAACAGGACCTTGTTTTAGTGAAAGATATAGATTGTAATATTGTAATTATACCTTAGTGTGATCAAATGCAAACTTCTTGGCAATAGGGACTATTTTATTGCAGTTTGGCTGAACAACATGGGTAAATAAAACGGGAATATAACTAATAATAATATGGAACTCTGATAAAACACATAGTTAACATCATGGTTTAATGCTATTGTGGATAGTTGTATCGTGTTGTATATGGTATCACTTATTAGGAAAGTGATAATTTGCTGGAACGAAAGGCATCTTTACTATCTTGCATGGGTTTATCTTTTTTCTGACCTCAACGGCATGGGTAGTTCCTATTTTCGACACCTTATTTGGCACATACGCCATTGCAATGTTTTTCTGTAGCGTGGGCGAAGGGCATCCACTTGTGACATGTCCTATTTTGTCCCCGTTCTTGTTTAAGACAGTAGCCCCACCTGGGTTCGAATACAAAATATATACGACATATGTACATGTTTTTGAGGTAATATCGATCACTTATACCTGTGATTATGTCTAAAATATTTTCCATATATCGTATGATGTGCAGCATATTATTGAAATTAAAACTAAGAAATCATTGTATTGAAATAACTTAAACCTCTTGCTGTTGGTCCTTCGGTGATAATTCCAACTCTTCTCACTGTTGGCTTTTCTTTGATTTGTTTAACAATTACAGAAGCCCCTGGAAAGCTTGCCTCGGCTCTCCTCCGTTTACCTTGAACATAACAAAAGTTACTTGATTGTTATACCAACTATTCTTCAATATTCGACTTTGATGTTAGATAACTTCTCTGTACCAATGCACCATGTTAAGCTTGCTTCGACCGGAGTCGTGTTTTCATCGATGTCGTTGCCATACAGACAAAGTCCTGCTTCTAATCTTAAGCTGTCTCTTGCACCCAATCCAGCCAGTTTGACATCCTGATTTTCCCACAGTTTGTGAGCTACATCTACGGTATAATCTCTTGGAATAGAAATCTACAAAACATGGACGATATTGGTTGATTGTATATAACATGGCATTGATATATGTATATATATCTATGAATATTTTTAATGTGGATTATACAAAGTAGCTGTTGAATACCTCAAAGCCATCTTCACCAGTGTAACCACATCTGGTCACTCTGCAGTTGTCAATTCCAAAAATTGAAGTACATACTCCATTCATAAAGTATAAATTCCCCAAATTTATTTTGACACCGGCTTGCAGGGACTGAGCAGCTAATGGACCTAATTATGATGGAAGAATATAGTTAGTTTATATAAAGCAACAATGAACAAGAGCTAAATCCTCCGGCACAATATGGATATTGGTATAATATGTACATTTTAATATTGGTATAACATAGACGATTTTATATCAGGTGATACTATATCAGGCGAATATGCATATTTTATATTAGAAGCTTCAGATATATGTATGTCAGAGTGCAGTCCTAGCATGCTGGCTATTTCACTGACTACTTGAGGGAGAGTATGCCCACTATCCCAGCAACGAGCATATTAGTCAAACAATGGATATTCATACTCAACCTTGAAGTGCAAGAAGACCATTGTCCAGAATCTCAAGGTCCACATCACCATTTTCTGCACGTAATCCTGGAAGCGCATCCTGCACAATATGATTCAGTGAGCAGTTCATAAATCTTACCACACTGAAATTTATTAAATCTATTCCTAATAGTAATTGCTGTTCATCAATTATTCTTATCAATTTGTTGTATATTCTAATCTATACCTGATAATGTTTTATTATCTTTTCAGAGCAACCTGCATTCGAAACAACATAGAGGTGATCTTCGTCTGTTTTGTTTACAATGACGTCATCCATGATACCACCCGAATCATTAGTGAACACGCTCAGGGTTCCTGTATTGTCATCCAGTTCTTTGACATTTGCGACAACGAGAGATTCTATGAATCTGACACGATCCTTTCCTCTGACCTATGTGATGGAATTAGATATTGATAGATATGATTAAGGCAGAATTTCAAAATTCCTGATTCACTGTTGGTAATGAACGATATTACCTTTGCTTGCAGCATATGAGATACATCAAACAAAGATGCTTTAGTTCTGGTATGATGATGGGAGGCAACCAAACCAAGATCTTTGTATTGTACAGGCATGGACCACCCAGCATATTCAACCATCTTGCCGCCATGCTCGACATGAAAATCGTAGAGAACTGTTTTCTTTAAGTTTGAAGTTTTCTGAAGAGATTAAGGAAAGTAACCATAATAGTCTTGATTAATAAACATCAGACAACCTTCTTTCACTATTTATCGGCTACATTACCTCTAATACTCGCGTAGAAACAGCGAATGTTCTATTCGAGACGAAATTCCTCCATCCAGGTCTTCTGCATGCCCTTGATGCTAACATGATGCTTGCTTTACAAATAACGACTACGTACTTCTAGTTTAAATTCGGCGACTATCAACAAATCCACTTGGTTCCGGTTTCGCTAGTGACCTTGTCAATCAAACTCAGTTCAGAATGCAAAGGTCACACTTCTAGGAAAGGTCAAAGTTCAACTTCAGTCGGAATGATTCGGAAAAACCACCACTGGTTCGTGACTTATTGCGTTTACAAAGATTGCAGTAGCACTGGCATATCAAACAAAATAATATACAGGACGGATTTCCGTTGATTAGAAAACGAATTTTGACCTCTGCTTGTGGGATGTGATCGTGCTTGATTGTATTTAGCCATGGAGGAATTAGTCGAAGAAAGCCCGTTTGATTTGGTTGGTAGTGACGTTTCGCCGAGATTGATACTGGTTGATGAAGCTCATGATATGGAAGCGGTATGAAACATTTTATGTATGCATTAATTAACTTACCAGAAAATTGGAAACTAAAATTTTATTTTCAGGATATTTCGAATCATCATATGGAGCTGACACTTCGTTCTGATATAGCTAGTTGTTCAAGGGCCACAAAACGGAACTCCCACCATTCGGATTTCGGTATGTGATGCCCTAAAGCCTGGAAAATTTCTTGTGATTACCATACATTGTTATTGCTTTGCAGATGATGACTTTGAATATCATTCCAAGTATTCAAGATCTATGAAAGAATCTGAGGTTATTTTTAAATAAATTAATAGATATTAATAAATTAAATAATTATTAAATAAATTAATTAGCTCTGCAAATTTTTTTCATTATGCTTCTCAACAGGATAAGGATTCATCATTAACTTCAGTGAAACCACATATCCAATTATTGGAAAGTTAGTCTTAATGCTTGTTTGATATCGTTTAGTCGATTCGCATGGAATATTTCATTAATCTTTGTTATTTATTCACCTCGAAGATGGTCAGTATTACATCACTATGATGTCGAGAGATTCCGAAAGTGACGCTCTGAATGAGTGCGATCAACCGGAAGAAAATCACACCGAGTTGAAAGAAGAGCAGGTCTTTCTTCCAGCTGAGATTAAGGATCGGAATAGCGGGTTAGAACTGTGATTTTTGTGCTTGAAATTTGCACAAAACTAAATACTATGATACCTCTAATATAACTGAGTGTTATTATAACATCACCCGCAGATTCAGGATTGCCAGATTGGCCTTTTTCAAACCAAATTCCAGAAATCCGGTCCTTTTTCGAATAGGTTCATACTAACAATATTAGTGTTATCGTAGAGTAGTTGTCTTGAAATTCTGCAATCTGGGTAAAATCGAAAAAATAATAATTCGTTATGTTTATCTAGAATTCTTCTACTTAACAAAAATGACTTAACCCTCTGCTCAGTGAAGCAAAGAGACGAGAATGAAATGAAAATATCAGTTTCTTTACCGATTCCTGTCAGTTTACCACTAGGTGATGAAATGAGTCTCAGTGTCAGTGATGTTCAACCGGATGCTACAGAACACTCAGTAAGTATAATTCCTCGTGGGGTTAATAGAAAATTTGAATATTAATGAGAAATGTCAGCCGTGAACGATTATTTAATATAAAAAATGAAATGAAACATCTCCAATGTTTTGCAGAAAGAGGGGCTTGCTAGTCATCAATACGTTTTGTTGAATACATTTCGGAATTTTCATCAACCGTGTAGAATCTTTTAAGCTAGATTGGACTCATCTGTTTATTTCAGTATCATCGTCCAGGCTTGTCCATCAGTTCTGAAAGCCCAGTTGTAGATCCAGTCAGAACGGTTTGGGTGACGAGCAAAGCAGACAAAAATCAACTCAAGCAGAGTGGCCATACATGGAAAACAGGAATATGGAGACAGGACGAGATCAAAATATTAAAAACTAATATAGAAAAATATTGTACAGTAAGTCCTCCTATTATATCAATTCTGATATTACATAATAGATCATTGAGACTCTTTTTTTTGATAGTTTAACGATAGAACCCTGTTTTTCTTTGCAATGACTCTTTACCATTTTTTGCAATCTTATTTTTCCCTATTTTGATTTGAAAGAAAATATCTTACATCCCAGGATCACAGCATTAAAGACCCACAGCAAATAATATTTCATGCTTCGAAAGACCAGAGAAAGAACTTTTATCCAACTATATCAGCTGGACTAAATCGCCCACTCTTTGCAGTTTACAGACGAGTAAAACGAATGTATGACAGACAAAATTACAGAGGAAAGTAAGTTTGCCCTTCTATTTATGGTTGCCAGATAGAAAATTATTATAACGCCTAACAACATATACAAAAAATACCACACAGATCCCAAAAAGTGCCGAATTTCTGGAATTAGGTTGCTAAAGCTCTTATCTGACAATTCCGCTTCCATGTAGGTTCTTTGAATCAGTAATATTAGTCAGAAACTCAAGAATTGGTCGAGAAGTTATAACCCACTGACAACAGAAAAAAATTTTGACAACAGAAAAAAATTGCTTACCAGAGTCTTTACAACTAGTGACTTTGTATTTAGGTACACGGAAGAGGAAATAAAGCAATTAAAGGAACTGAAAAAGAAGCACGGCAAGGACTGGTCTCTCATCGGTCAACAGATGGGTCGAAGTTCAGACTCGGTCAAAGACAGATGTCGTTTATTTAAAGATACTGAAAGTGCAATAGGTATGTTGATAATGAGCATGCAGGTACTTGAGTGGAAGTCAAGTTTTTTCTTACCTGGAGAGTACTCCAAAACTAACAACTCGATTCATGCTCGAGTATTTACGGTAACTTACTTCACCACTGAGTCTTATGATGAACTATAACTGGAATGTATGGTATGTATTAACGATGATATTTAACCCCTGCAGGGAAATGGACTACAGAGGAAGAGATGAGATTGGCAAATGCCGTTTACACAGTAACTGGTAAAAAACCAGGAACTTTCATAACGGAAAAAATCATTTGGAGCTCGGTGTCAAGCATGGTAATTGTTTTTATTGTGCATTGTCACCTCATTCTGATTCTCCAAAATCAAAGACTCCTCTTCATACGTTTCTGCAGGTCGAAACCAGAACGGAGAAACAATGTAGAGCCAAATGGTTGAATTATCTAAATTGGAAACTGTGTAATGGTGAAGAGTGGATGAAGAGTGATGATAAAATATTAGTTGAAAGGTTTCCTAAAATCTTTAATAAACCCATTAACAATGAAAACTGATGTATTTTCATATATACATTTCTTATTATTTTATATATTACTGTTATACAGAATAGCAGCAATGAACATCACGGCAGAAGAAGATATTGAATGGAACAAACTAAGCCAAGGTTGGAAGAGCGCAAGATCTCCTCAGTGGCTTCGTAATAAATGGTGGAATTTAAAAAGGGTTTTCCATGCAGAAAAACCAAGTGCTTCCAGCATGCCATTGCAAGGTTGTCTCACTTGATATTAGTACCTCTATGGGCAGCTCTATAATTTGATTACATTGGTTGTCCCCATTAATCATTCTGGATAAGTTATTAGGAAGTGAACTGAACTGAAATGACATTTACCATAAACCAATTTTACCATAGTCACGTTCAGAGCTCATTGTAACAGGGATAACTAAAGGAATCAATTTTGCAATGCAAAAAATGTATGGAGCTTACCAGCACTCGATTCGAAACCAAACAAGAACAAACATGACACGTTAGCAGTAGCACTCGCTTTATTTATGTATATGATTACCGTACCCTTTAGATTTTTTCAAAATATTCTTTTCTATTTTTACCTCTAACTATAATTATTTTGTTTGTTTAGATTTGATTAAAGAATTGTTACAAATCATTTCGTTTCAAATCATGATGTCGTGGGAGCCGAAGGTGCAACAGGATCATAAACTTATAGAGAAACAAAAAGCAAATTCAAAATCTCAGAGTCCTCCCATTAAAGATCACAGTAAAAAACCTTTGAGGAAGAAGCCCCGGATCGGCGAGACACTTGAAAATGGAGATAAGATGAAAGAAGATTGGATGAATCAATACTTGGGAAGCATACGGTAAATAAATATGTTTGTCTTTCAAAGCTGGAGGAAAAATAACCGGATCTGGGATCATATTACCAGTTTGAATCGATATCAAATAAGAGAAATATTTTCCTTCCTAAGTGCCAGTACATCGTTTTTTAGGCCCTTCGCCCCCAAGGAACTCGGAAACCAGGTGTACACTGTTTTTCCCGTTAATTCTGAAGAAGCTATCACAGTCGAAAAAGATTGCCACGGCAACTTCATCATACCGTTTGCCCAAACGGTTCGCCATCAGGGAAGGCTCGGATCGGGAACGACACCTCGCCACTCCAAAATCTCTGATAACATAAACTCATTGGAAAACAAGGGCGAGGTACTCATATTTTATCATGCATTGTTTGCATTTAGTATTTTACATTACTTTGAATCATTACCGTTAACATGACCAAAAATATTTTAGAAATCAAAAAGAGATCACATAGAACATGTTACTGAAGTCCGTGATTCAGGGTCTGAAGGTGAGAATTTGATTCAATTATGCTTATGTCTGTGTACTGTTTTTATATATCGTCTCAAAAACAGATACAGATATACAGATTACCTAATCTAAAAATGATAAGTCGTTAAACTTGAGAGTACTTTTCAGGTGAACAAAACTTGACTTTCTGTCAAGTTTCTATTGTATCTAATTTTAGGGAGTTTCTAATACTTTTTGTTTACATAGTTGAAGGCATGTTTCAACTGTCTCCGAATGGTTCCAATGTATATATCTTGCAGAATCCAGAAAACTCCAGCTCCGACTGCTCTGTAAGCTCAAGCCTACTTTGGATTAGTTAATATTATATTTGTATAATATATATTTGTTTCTAATTATAAATTATGATTGTTCCAGGTGGTGCTATTGTGCTCGGAAGACATCAACAACGTAAATTTCACAATAACCCCTGAAGCGCTCTCCCTGCTTAGTCGTGCCTCTAAAGAGGAATCGGTATCCCAAGACGGTGAGGAAATCACAATCGACCACGGACACCATCGCGACCATGTCATGATGCCGTCCCATCACTCGTCTCGGGGTGACGTTATAACGACTTCAGACGTTTTAGGTTTTCATCATTGTGATTTTTATTAGGAATTGTATATTTCTAGAGAGACTCTTTATTTTTGCTTTTGCAGTTTATCAAGATCCGAATGACGATGATGTCAAAAGTCCGGTGCTAAGCAGAGCGATTCATAAAATTGACGAAGATGGTAGTCATGACGATGAAGAGGTTGAATGTTTGCTCCAGAGCTCTTCCTCATTGCATGGTAGCTATAGTAGTTCGTGGTAGTTCAAATAAAATCATATTGATTTGTACTCGTAATCTTTTTCTCGCTCAGGAACAATATTGGAAGGCACCGATCTCGCAACTGCTACGATAACAATCGACAACTCTTGCTAAATTAAATAAAATTATCTCGTAATTTATTAGAACTGCCCATGAAAACATCAGATTTATCCGATTTCTGTGGACAATTTTTTTTGCAATATTATCAGGAGGTCCTATCCGTATTTATTCTGAACCTTTATTTACATATTTCTCGTAATCTATTTATTCATCTCTATCTATTCATCTATATTTTACTTCGGTAAAAAGATCATGGAAATGATAAAATTCGCATCATTAGTTCATGGGACTGGTAAATTGATTGCAAATGTTGTCAGAACATCTTGATAGATTTTGTTAGAAAAATTACAAGTGTCTATTTTTGCCATATCTTTTCCGTTTTATGTTGGGTGTTCAAGTTACCAGATTACGTTTGAATTGTTTTGGTTAGTCAGTCTGTTTGTACTTACCAGTGTTGTACGATATTCTTCATCATGTCAATCTTGCTTTTTTGTCATGATAAAAATATTTTATATCTTATGAGTATCTTACGTATGCACAAATGGAACTAGTCGAGTGAATAGTCTGAATCAGAATCCATACAGGTATTTTTTTGTACTACAGCTTATATTTCATTCATTCATGCTGCTAGTTAATACATTATTGAAAAGTTTAACTGTTCCTTGTTCCATTAATATCTTGCGCCTTGAATACGAAATCTAAGATGTAATTTTGAACGATATATGATAGAGGGACTATATTTCTTTGACCTCCTCTGAAAAAAGTCCCTGTAGACGGCCCTTCGTCCTGGGTATAGAGAAAGGTAAAGGGAAACAGTAACCAGATTCCATATCAGTATATTATTATGACGCAGAAATTATTTATACCAGTCAAGCTTGATGTGAGGGCTCTTTGATAGATTTTAACATTCTTTTGATAAGTCATACTTAATAGCCTGTTGAAACTCACAATATTTCTGTAGATAATCAGTTGAAGTCACTTAAAATACATGGTTTTTATGTTATTGAAAATTAAACTTCTCAAGTGTCCTCCAGTGAAGTTGTTGTCATGAACTAAAAATCAATATACATCCTCATGCTATGCCAAAACACATAAAGCTACGAATGGGCTATGTGGATCACAATTTGAAAGTAAATATCAGAGTAAGAATTTAACAACAGATTGGAAAAATGAAATTTATTCATTTGTGGATATTTTCCAGCATTTGGATTTTTGCTTGTTCAGGTTAGTACCAATCATTTGTGAGTACAGTGAACCCTCAATCACCTAAATTTGTAGGGACCGGCACATGTTTAGGTAATCGAGGTTCGAATTTTTAGCCCTTATGATATGACTTATGGACTCCAGGACTCAGCATTCAAAATGTTATTTCGAAATGCAAATTCTATTGAATTTTCAATAATTCAGTATACTTTTGAGACACCCTGTTTATTCAGTGAGTTAGGTTTCTCTGATATGTATCAAGTGCTTCTAAAAAAATTATTGTGTGTGGTATTTAATTAAATGTTCACCTCTTCAATAGGTAATTTGCCTCCACAATGGGATCACGACGACAACATGAACTATGAGAGGATCCGGGAAGACACTGAAATAGGTGATAGTTCAATGATTTAATATACCTATCATATTGTAAACAGCTTTCAAATNGCTAAATAAGATCTTCTTGACTTTCAGCATAATTGATTCCAATGACGAAGCAATACAGAGTTTACTAATGGACTACAACGTAATATCGGTCGAAAAATCTGATGCATTGAGTTACAAAGAATTGGTTAATAAAATTGATGAACATTTCTACAAAGCTGGAATGATTGCTACAATACCGACAGCAATAATAATCATTTTTGTATTGTCCGGGTTGCTATACTGTGTGAGAAAAAGGTTTGATTTTAAATTGAATATGTTTACCTCAATATCCCGTCTAAACCCATGATGCATTTCTAAAAACAGAGCACTACATGATTCAGTCATATGCAGGGTCATTATAACATTACTGTTTATGGAATAACTTCTTCACTCCTAGGTTTCTCCTATAAGCATATACTTTTTTATTTACATGATTGAGTAATTAACTATAAAAAAGTATATGAAAAGCTAACCCAAGCACTCCAGATAAATTACTGAGGATGACGGAACATATCAAATGAGTCATTGGAACTCTGAGATTGGTTCTCTTGTTAGATATTGACTCAAAACTGGTAATATTTCCCGCGATGAGCATATAGCGAAACAGTGCAGAGCGTGGCTGTTTTGAGCGGTGTTTAGTGTAGTTATGAGAGTATATGTTTGTATATTCTTCTTTACTTTCTTCTCTCCATAGCCCTCGGTGATTCCTTACTTTCTTTTATAACAGATATAGGATGAAGCTGA
The DNA here is from genome assembly GCA_013436055.1 of Halocynthia roretzi. Classification (NCBI taxonomy): domain Eukaryota; kingdom Metazoa; phylum Chordata; class Ascidiacea; order Stolidobranchia; family Pyuridae; genus Halocynthia; species Halocynthia roretzi. The sequence goes on along the minus strand of QRAM01000147.1, from coordinate 119,212 downwards.
GGGCTGCCAATGCTGTTAATTATGCGGACAATACTCAAATCGATGGCAGTTTCAAAAAGTCAAGCGAAATTCTTGGCACGAATAAATACTCT
>QRAM01000147.1:0-117855 GCA_013436055.1 Halocynthia roretzi | reverse complement strand
TATTGGATGCTGATTTAATTATTTTATGCTCGAATCCTGTAGGTGGTTGATTGTGCTTCTAGTTTGTAAGAACACTGGAACTTGAACAATGATTCACATAAAAATTACAATTTAATTAACATGAAATTCCACCAATGGGCAAATACAGTAATACTATTGTTATATGCATCTCATTAATCTAAATCACATTGTTTTGTTTTTATCACTAGAGGCACATATCAACCACTCTATGAGGATTCATATTTTCAACCAACTGAGGTTGACAAGGGAGGTGTTGAGACTGTGGAACTTTTCACATCTGCTGGAAAGCATGGGTCTATTAATCCCGATGCTATTTCTTGTACGAGTCATGACCCCACATCCAGAAGTTCTGTTTTGGATAATCAAAGTCACAGAAACCATTCCATTGACAATTATGGCACTCTTCAAAGTCAGATAGATAAATTTGATCAGCACAGTCTGCAGAGTGGAAGCAGTACACCTTGTTACTCCTACTTCGTCAATGCTAATGAAAACAACAGAACTGAAGTTGTTGCCCAACCTATGGCTAAATCAAAAGGAACGCTTAGCTCTACATCACTACTGAAACACAGATCTAAGAATGCCAGAATGAACAGTTACTGGTGGGTTTCGAAGCTGCTACGGAGGAGGCAACTGAAAAATGCATATCATGAGCTGGAGGACCTTGAGAGTAATGATTTTACCTGCGAATCTGCAAACTCCACATTACCCAACGTAAATTCCGGATCTAATTGTGTGTTTTTGAATCAGGACATTGTTCTGCGCTCAAACTTCAATAACAGTTCTCCCCTAATTAACGAAAATAATTCCATTTTTAATAAAAGAAGAGAAGATTCTATTAGATTAGCTTCACCTTCATATACTGTGAATCAAGATGGGATAAAATATGGATTATCAACAGGGAAGAGTACTGCGAAACCGAAAATGCACAGCCTCACAATGAGGAAACACTTTAAGCAATACAAGAGAAAATCAAACCGATCTTCTAGGATACTCGGAATGAGGAAAAGGAAAAGGGGAGAAGACACTCCTCAACTTTTGAATATGTGCTACTATTCACATAGGTTCTTACTTTTGATAAATTCATAGTAGAAAACAGGGATTTTCAGATATCTCTCCACCTCACATTGACATGATCCATCATCGAATACTACAATATCATTATTTATCAATAACATTTGTTTAGTGACGTAAATTTCACAATGTTTTTTTACTGACAACAGATTTTTACTTGAAAAATTATAAATCTGATTTTTTTTACCAGGTCTAATCCAGTGTGGAATCTTTCTGATGAGATCTTAACTGATCTACCTATTTCAGCATCACAAGAAGAGTAAGCCCTCAAACAATAATACTATGATCTATATTTATATCACAGAAGTGATTCATTCCTTCCATTTTCATAAATAAAAACTATTTGATACTTGGTCTTTATATAGGCAAACTGCTGATGCTGACTTTGATTGCAATGAAAAGCATCAAGATATTAATCTTGATGAAGAATACAGTCAAGAAGTTGCAGAGTCTTTGTACAGGTATTATTACCATTTTATTTTTGCCCATACTTTCAAATTCATAGCAACCCTTGGATAACAAAATATTTAGGGTACTCATCATTAGAATTATTTTTCTGGGTATATAGCTGTAACATAATTGTGCCTAGCCTGCTCGCATTGTTGATTAGAGAAATATTATTTGCAGCCGTATTACTAACATGCAAGATTTCAATACCTTGTGTACTTCATCAACCTTTGTTGAGGGTGACTTCCCGATCAGTAGCTCTCCTAAACCAAATTATAAGCACTCAAAAAAGCGTTCCAGAAAGCCAATAGCTCGATCTCGAGGAGTACCTGCAGATACAGAGACAAAGGTCGAAGTCCATATCGAACAAGATGTTGATAAAACACACAATGCGGATGTAAAACTGCCAATAGATGGCCTACACAGCGATGGACTGCATGGTCATGAAGCTATCGGAATGTGTGAAAATATTGGGGAAACTGTACAATGACCTCATTTCAGCATAGTTTTAGTTTCTACTTAACCAGGATTCAGGTCTTTTTTTAAAGAGTTTAGAAATCAAATGAACTACCAGTAGTTGTAGTGTACAGATGTTTTTTAAAAGTAGATTAAGTTATAGTAGAGCTCGTGTATAGGGCAAAAGCCTTGAATGCTTGGAGGATGTTCTTGCTTTCTGATTTCATGGACTGAAAAATCCTCCAGATAATTTAACACCATTTAATTGAATCACAGACTAACAGCAATAACAGATTGTTTGATACAATTATAATTTCCATACCTTATTTTCTAAATTTCAAGATATTGGGACAGTATTTTATTTATGGCAAATAACCATCTAACCAATCTGCCTCTGCCTTATTGTGGAAAGAAAAAGAGAATTGTCTTCAATCAGTCATTAAATTCTGAACTTTCGACAATACACCTTGAAATTGTATTGTAAGAAAGCCAATCCAGGATTTGATTTTTGTGCATCATCATATGAATGGCAATATAACTTCGAGCAGACAAAAATAAAAGAACCATTAACTGTAAATAAAAGTTGTACAATAATAACAGAAGCATTGTGTAGAATCCATATATGGATTTTTTAGGAGATTTCATCCTGTAATTTATTTGGATTATAAATTCTGAAATCAATTTATCAAAGTCGATACTATTTGACCAGATTTAGGTTTTGTTGAATATAACAGTGATATTATTATAATTGACCTGCAATGTAGTAAGTTGGAATTTAGAATGAATGATGTTTCTTTAGAAAAGTGCAGTATGTGAGTTTATATACAGATAAAATATAGATGGTGTATGAGATAAGCATTGCCCAAATGCTATATTTTTTTGCCTAAAACTGGATATAAAACCCCCCCACAAGAAACGGCACTACAAGCAAAGAGGTTAGTTCACTCTTTTGTTAATTTTATAAACTAAAAATTATTTCGTATACTACTCTAGTACTGGACTAGTTTTTTTTCAATAGTTTGGAATCAGTTCATTATAATCAAGAATATGGGTTCTGTACATATAGGTACATATCATTAATATAGGTGTGTTCATATTTTAACAGTTATAATTCTGCAGTATTTAAATAGAATATATATTAGATTTTTATCTTAGTTTTGGCCTTACTTCAAAATTGCCATAAAATTACATTCAACTGCCATAAAATGGTGATGATGACTACCTCGCAACCTAGACTCGAAAGAGTTAAAAATGTAACGAGCTTGAAGTATTAAGCATTGCACAATGAAAGTGTGTAGAGAAATATGAACTATAATTAAGTTATTACAACTAATTCAAGTTAAAAACTTTGAACACAGCACAGTACATATTCTATGCGCATGTGTATGAATCAAAAACATATGGAACAAATATGGCTGGATACCATGGCTCTCGGAAATATTTTAATACATGTTTTTAATAGAACAATATATCTGTGCAGTGCAAAGAAAATAAGGCAGAGAAGGTAGCAATGTAAATGAGCAATAGATCATCGAACTTGCGTGTGTTTGTTAGTTGAAGAAAATATAATAATGCAATATAGTACAGGACAGGAATGCAATAAAAAATACAGTATAGTAATGAAATTGCATATGTTGTAAAGCTGTGTATTAATACTAATTTGTTGTGTAATGATGATCATTTACGACTGTAATTACTTATGAGTTATTATGCACCACACTGAATGTACCCACTGATAAGGGACCGTATACTTTATAAGAAGATATAAATATACCTTGAATGTCAGAATAGAATATTATTTTGTACACAATAACAGAGAATAAGCAGATCATTCTACAATTGGTTCATTAGCCTTTTCTGAACCTTGGCCTAATGAACGAAAAGCATCGAGTATATGTGCAACAGTCTGAAGAATGTTGTGCACATAGAATATGTGAAGCTAGTTAGGCCTGCTTCAAAATAAATTTTTTAGTGTGTTTACATTGGAACTAATCAGTATTAGTTGCTCAGCATTACAAAAGTTGCACCGGTATCTACATTTTGCAGAACTAAAAAACAATCACACCAGGCTAAGACAATTTTTGTTGATGTTTTAAAGATGAATGATTGGGCAAAACGAAGCGAGGATCAGGGGAGATTCCTCTTAATGAACTTTCCTTGATTCTTGGGATTACAGTGGCCAGGGGCTGTTCACTTTCAGAGTCACTATGAGATTCAGAAAAGATTTGTTTTTCAGCAACTTCAATAACGGATAAAGGCCTGACTGAATTTTGTGACAGCGAACGTTTTGAACCCTCGACAGGTGTGTGCAGTCTCGGTTCAGTGTTATTATTTTGGGTTTTTCTGGTGACAAATATTCTTTCTCCAATCAAACTCGTATTGCTATGTCTTCTAGATTGAGAATGACTTGTTGAACTACGTTCTCTAAAAGAACTACAAGATTCAACTGAAACAAGCGATGCAGAATCATCAGCAGCCTGTCTCGAAGCTGCATTTGATCCCTGTTTTATTGATGATATGAAATATTCGTTGTACTCTGGAGGTGGTGAGGGAGTGTGTGGTAATCTAGGAGTTTGTTCAACAAGGAATAATTCCTGAACGCTTCGGGAACTTTCTGAAATTACACTTTGGCACCTTTCCTCTTGCTGAGGGGCCGACGTGTATCCCAATTTGGACGGTTTAATCAGGGGCAGAGGTGAAATGGCAGCAGATCGACCTCGCCTCTGTTTTCGGGCCGGTGCCGTAGCGACATGACGCCTGGGTAAAATTAAAGTACTACTGTTTGCAGATTCATTAAGCTCGGATTCCGTATCATCATCGAAATCCGAACATGCATATCGGAAGTAGCTCTCTTCCTCTGGTTGAAGATTTGTGGAGGATGCTTGAACATCCACTCTTTTGTCCACAACAGAGGAAGGACGTTCGAATGTCGCTTCCACTACGTTATCATCACCGTTTTTCAAATTTTCTGCTATTGCCGTGTTGTTCTTTTTCAAACGTTTCAGCAATTCTCCAGGATTTAAAGTCAGCCAAGACTTGAGAGGCTTAGATTGTTCGGCAGTGGTAGTTGTGTTTTGCACTGGGATTGAGCTGGCTAATGTTTTTCCACTGTCAGTAGTATTGTTACTTGCAGCTTCAGAGGTCTGGTCCGTTTTGTCACTTTTTGTCCGACGATGTGAACTGTAATATGAAAATAATAAAAAATTTAAATATGTATTTTTTAATTAGTCTCGAAATTTTTGAATTTCAGTGACCAGTTCACGAGAACCGGTGAAATCCCACCACTGATTTTATGGTATATCTATATAGAATTCTATTACCTTGCTGATGGTGCTAAAGCATTCTGCTTGCTAGAAACAGATTGAGTTGATCGTTTGTCAGAAGCAAGTAGATGGAGTCCATCAGCTGCTGCATACAATACAGGTACACGAAAGCCATTTCCATTGGCTGCATCCTTTGATATTTTTTCCAATGAGTTTCCGATAGATGATATAGTGGTCGGTGGCCCACCTTTCTTCATGTTATTTAATTTCTTATTTTTTAATCGTTTATTATTGTTGTTTGATTGACTTCTGACGTACAACTTTGTTTTCACATTGTTTTTAGATACACCATTTGCGTTTGGCTGTCTTTTGTGTCCTGAAATAGATTGTACTTAATGTTAAATAATGTAAAATGTTCCTTGGAATTAGGAAGAGAATTTGGAGTTGAAATTCAATCACGCTTGCAGTAATTAAGAAAACTGTTCAAGCAAAACAAACTTAAGGACTCTGAAGTATGATCAAGATCATGTAATGAGCATTTTCTCTGTAATAGAGACGTACTTACAAATCAACAAGTACAGTACTTCACATGTACAGTACAGATTTTACCAAACAAATAATACTGTAGTTTGTTATTTAAATTGACTATATATATTTATCGAACTAAACAATATCCCCACCCTTTTTTTGTGTTAAAAATCCCCTATTAATGCACGGTAGTCTCACCTCTGCGCCTTGCATTTGCCTTCGAATTAGACGTTATCTCTTTCTCACAACAGCAATGGATCTTTAATCTTTTTCTGTGTTCAGAAAACCACATTATCGTTACCAATGGGAACATTGCTGAGAAGCACAGCATCATCCACATTATTGCAGTCTGATAATAAAAGGTATTTGCATCCGGCAAGCCAACAACACTGCTGGTACTGTTAGTGCTCGTATTGAGAGGAACATATGATCCTTCAACATTGAATTGTGTCAGGACGTCGACAGAAACGTATGGCAGTTTGAAGATAAAATACAATACGAACAAGAGTAGAACATAACGCGTTCTCCTCGCCTCCAGAAGTAATTGTGACTCCTGGAAAATTGATTAAAATATGTCACTGCTAACAAAAGTAACATGAAAGAACAAGGACCCATTCTGAATATTGTTATATTAAGAATCCTAGCATTTAGTAAGCATTACTACAATTATCTCTTGGTTGTTTGAAAGCAACATACACTTTGGTGATTGGTAGCTTGAAGAATTATTACGTATCTCTTAGTCACATACCGCTAGTATTTTATCCTTGTACATGGTAATCAATCTATAATTGGCATACAATAATTTAGCATAGGTGTGACTCGTTTTTTAAGTGTGAAAAATATAACCTACCATACGGGAGTATGATAATTACAAATATTTTTAGGAGCTGCTAAAGGTATTCAAACTTTAACTCATTTCAGCATAACTTACCTGCATACAATAGCTGGCAAACTGTGCAGTGTTGGAAGTTTTCATGTGCTTCTTCTCGCTTGCAGATTTGACAGACACAATGATGAAAAACACAATCGCCAAAATAAAGGGCACTGCATAGCTTGTTCCAATAAGAATTATCCTGGATGGTAAGAATATCACATATTGTTTATTTTAAAACAAGATGCTTAATATAATAACATACGTGTATATAATTGTTGTGGTCTCTGAGAGTCCGCATAGAGATCTTTCAACATACTCTCGCACTTTGAGACCGAGGTTTTCATTGTGAAATAAGAGAGGTAGAGAAATAAGAAACGCATGAATCCAAGTGTAGAGCACTGCATAATTTGCACGATGTACGCTGGATTCTTTCCGATATTTGAGTTGATTTGTTACAGCGGTATACCTGTATAATACAGAAAAGTAAATATAATAGACATGTCCCGCTAACGACTAGCTTAGTACAATAATGGCCTTAAGTTTGAAATTGTCCATTTAGGCCTGATTCAACCTGATAACCCATGTTGTCAATACCGTTTTGGTGCAAATTTAGCTTTGCCAATAATATGACAGAAAAGAATAAAATTTAACTAAGACTTGAATTTCTCATTTTATCATGGTGGAGGGAAACTTCAATTCTTTTTACATGAGCAGTTGATGTGTATTGCAATATTGTCAAAGTGATAGTAAATAAATTTTGTATTGGTAAGCTATTCATGAGCTATTCAAAAAACAGGAGTTGCCTTTGGGACTTGTGAGAACAATAATATATGTGATATACGTTCTCAGTCCTATTATTATTTCAATGTGTGTGAACTCAGTCTTATTATAACAACTCATTTTCTTTTATAGAAAACAATTTCATTTACAGAGGGTATAGTGGTGAAATCCCAAAGAGAGAATTAAATTATAAAGAGAATTAAATACACAGAGAGAATTAAATTTACTGTATTCAAGATTACGTAAATATAGAGGGAACATTAGTTACGGACTGTGCAGAGACATATTTATTAGGATTAAGTGGAGCAGTCCATAGGTAGTGAAGTGAACTGGAGCATGGAGCCATTCACAGACAAATACAGTATTCTTTTCAATACAGCAGAGTGTAATGTAAATTGAACGAATCCTTTCCTTATTCTTTATTCTTTATTTTAGTAGACACGAATTGACAAATCCTTAAGACTGCCGAATACCAACACTGCGCAAAGTAAAGTAAAATGTATGTCATCACATGACACCAACAACACCTGTTGACTGCCGTAAAGATGTCAGGAATCCAGCCATCATAGAATAAAGCCCAGTATCATATAACAAATAGGGAATAAGTGTAAAGGAATGAAATAGTGCTTTCAAATAAGGTGCTTGCTTTTATCAAAAGGAAGGTATGGCATAATGAAGGGTGTTTCTTTACATTGTTCTCCTAATCTAGATCATACCATAGCAGTGTCTTATATAAAAGAGTTAGGCATCGTAAATATATATATTATAAGCTAGCGAATTCCTTTCTCAATACCGCGCGAACGAGGATAAGCTGCCATGAAATTTGAGCAATTTTCTACCATAAAACAACAAAAAACATTGCGCGCGATGAACTTTACCTATTCCAAAATAGTTCCTGTGTTTACACTGCCTTCAAAAAGTGTTGCATATCAAGTAAATACAGGCACTGATAATCCTATAACATGTCTATGCAAACAATGAAATTAACTTAACAAGAAATGTGAGTGCTTTAACAGTCCCACAAACCGACATATGCATATGTTATGGTGTTAACTTCTAAATATTTGTATAGTCAACAGTTTTTGATATGAAGGATAAATATCATAAAATGATATTGCAATTTAAACATCCTGGCATTCAATTTAGAAAAAGGGTTCCTCAGAGAATATTTTATTATTATTATCGAGCGATCCCTTTCCACGACTTGGCCCGACATAATAAGAACACATGTAAGTGATACATGAGAGAAAGACCGATATATTTCCAAACATACCAAATATTTAATGACAGATAAGTAACAGCTTTAAATTATCAATAATATTGGAAGACAATTTAGTTTTAGTTTTATAATGACTTTGTAATAATATGCTCCATTTACCCATCTACCCATCTACTAAAGCAATTGTAGTGAATAATTAATGAAGAATTATTATCATAATCATTTTCGTCCAAGAAAATTTCCAGGACGCACACAATGAAAAACAATGTTATACCTGTCGACAGTCATCGCAGTAACAGTGAGTAAAACTCCAATATTTTGCAACTGCACAAAGCAGGCATTGAATCCTTTCAAAAAATCACCAAACAGCCACATTCCTTCTAAAGAGAAACCTGAAAAACAACAGTAAGAAATGCAGTTTGAACCGGGGCCTAAATCTATTCTACGTTCTATATTGTGCAGTAACTCCGAAACAATAACACAAGATAATTTTGACGTGATGTAAGAAATAGGTATACAGGCACTCGCCCTGAATCAAAAATTTGTTAATCGAATCGCGCATTGGTTGCTGGGAGGTAGGTTATTAGGCTGCTATTTATTCATTACTTTATGCGAAATAATTCACACAGGTTATTCTTGGTCGTATACAGTATTGAAACATTTCTCTGGGCTTAGGTTGAGGCCTACAAGAGCTACTGTTCCTGTATTATTTCATGCTCATGAACCTAATGAAATTGAAAACCAAATTTTGAAACCTTGTTAAGCGAATCCTCGCAAGTTAAGGATGTGGTGTACAATGACAAATATGGAAATAAGTGTTATATTATAAAGAAATTCTAGTTTAGTTTTAACAGAATAATTTAAAAAATTACCTGTCGCAAAAGAAATAGTTAAGGTGCATTCAAGAACTCCAAAAGCTGCCATACTGAGCAAGTACGCGTTGAATGGATTTTGCGAACGTTTGCTGGAAACGGCGATTGCGAATATGACAAGAGAATTTCCAATCAGAGACATGGCAAGTAGGAACAACAGAACAACCGCTCGAATAATTTTCAGAGACTCATCACTCGCCGTGTCCATTTCTGAATCTACTATTTAATTTAAGTTTGATAAATTATTTTATTATTTTTATTTTCAGATAAATACTTTACGGAGAAAATCAATACTTACTGGTAATGGACGTTGCAGTGGTCTCACTGCTCATCTTGCTGTTATGAAATCCATCTCTTCATAATTAATTGTTTTTATAATGTACAGATATGATGAGCTAATAAACAAAATGATTGATGAAAATGATGAAATATGCTCACATTATTATATTCTTGGTACATACTGCATATTTCACTGTATGGTATACCCTACTTAAATTGTCCACCTTTCTACTATTCCACTATTCTATACTTACTTTACTTAGAGTAGCTAACAAGTAGGTCACATATGCAACTTTCTTAATTTGAAAATATAATTCAGGATTTTTTCAACACATAAAGATATTAATGCCAGCTAAATACACTTCCATCACAATGAATTCATCGAGTGCCATAATAAAAAACATGGTGGAAGACCAAAGAAATAGATTGTTATTGTTATTACTCACAGCAGTTTGCAAACAACATTTTTTCGGTGAAAAACACAGGTACGTGCCGAAACTGAATCTCAGCTCTATTGTTCTTTGACAGCGCTAGATCGATAGATGTATTGTCTTACAATGAAAAAGGCGTGTGTGTTATGTTGCCGAGAAGAAAAGGTTTTTCATCTTCATTATCTTCTATTGATCTTGCAAGAATAATGAAGTTATATAACTCTCCTCATTAAACTTTGACCCAAAATATTTTAATGTCACTTTAAATCCTCTCTTCAAGTAAGGAGGGGTAATTATATTTTACATGCTAAATCTACCCATTAGCAATTTACCATATTCCAAGAGTAACTTTCTTACGATATGATATATCTGTTGTTCTGATCATAACTATTTTAGAGTGTAAACTCGATAAGAACATATAAATTTAATACACGAAGCAATCCCACCACACATTGAACACAAAGCGATGTAACAGTTCTGCTTTCTCTTTCTGTTCAGGAACTGCAAAATATTTTCTATTGTAACCTCTTGGTCCCATCTCGATATCTCAATGGTACCACTCTAAAATCTCTAACTTCTAACCTCCATCTATCTCTAAAATTTATCTAAACAGTTAGTGTGACCAGCAGATAGACTGCGAATAATGAATACTTTGTTTAACTAAATTTTAATATTCAACAACTGAGAAACACTTTCTTTTTAGAGACACTGTGCTGTGGCAATGGCAACTTATTGCACCTTACTTACAGAGTCCTGACAGCTTTGATGTCACCTGGTTAGAATCAGGAAACAGGAAACAGGAAACTCACATTCAGAACATTCAGTTTAACCATATTGTACTTAGTGGAACTATTCTATGTCTACTTTAATACTTTTTGTACAGAACAATTTGTACAGTAAACCTAGCATAACAATAATTAAATACAAGGATTTATACGACTTCATTCCACTGGATCAAATTAAACAATTATTAAGCACACACAGAGTTTTATGCGTGAGCTTGCTGAACAAAGTCAGAGCAATTCAAACTTAAGACAAGAAGACATGTTTGTGTTTCCAAAGTACACAACAGCTTAAGAAGAGTGTTTGCCAACCATTCAAAAGGAGAGAACTTCAAAGAGCATGCGTGGTGAAATGAAAATAAGAACAACCTCAGGAACATGTGGTATTTTTATTGCTAAAAGCTTGAATGTTTTAGAAGTTAAATTATATTTATTGAGACTGCATTTAAAGGCTTTTCTTAAATAAAATAATTCAATTTTTGATGAAAGTAACCAGTTTTTATGAAATGCAACCATTATCCTACACCACTACACGAGCTAATTACCAACTAAAAGGACTCATAATAAGACTAATAACTAAAGCACACATAGGATATGATGACACGCAGTAAAGTACTCTTTTATGATTAGTTGAAGTGCTTTTCAAAAGCTAGTTTAGAATTTAGTACGGCTACCAGGAACATTGTCTTAAATTTTGAAAGTGGTGTTCCCCTTGCAAAAAAATATCCTTTCTCTGACCTTTCTCATCTTTAATTGTTAGTTTATTTTAAAAGGTTTGCAAGATATATACTAAAGGGAACACGGAAACACTTATGATGGTGAAATCTTTCAAGTGCTACTTATTATTACTGTATTACATTTCCATGTATCGTTTGTTATTTTAGCATTGATTACCAGCATTGATTTTCGCCACCTGACAATGTTAGTGGCCATGTTTGTTAATGGGTAAGTTGACTGAAACTTTGTCAAGTGGATTCATGTTAGTTCAAACACTCATGCATGTACTTGGTTTAATCAACAGTTGTGTGTATATCCTAAGTCAAGTCATATGACTAAAATATCTGTCAAACTAATAAACTCACAAGATAATACAATTCAGGTTTACTGTTTATCATTCCTCACTGCATTCCAATTCATTTTCATTCGATCACAACGCGGTGTATACGGTTACCTAGTTGTAATCACATCTTAGTAGCATATCAATTTATTCATAGCAATGAAATAGTAATTTATGTCCAAGATAAATTCTTCAATAATATGTAATATTTTTCTCATTTCATTACATTTTTATCCCAGCTTATTTGTCTTTACTCCGTTCTTAATCCTCAGCAGGCAGTTGGTTCTCGTTCAATGGATTTTGGGTACTTTTGTGTGATTTGAAGGGTAATTTTATTTTATTTTATTTTTCTGTAAAGTAATTGTATCGTATCCAATAGAATCAACTCTCTACTGACATCTCGCGATGACAATAATGAAGCTTGAGTTTAGAGTCGGTTTAACGTCAGGCTAGTGACCTGACGTAAGTTGTTGACTTGTTTGCAAGCACAGACTGGAATACCAAACAAAAAAATTAAAGGCAGTCAATTGACTCATTTGGTGAGGGCAATGACGTCGACCATGCTTGACCAGAGATTGTTTTCGTTTGGACTGATAACCGATGTACAATACGCCGATGTACCCGACTGTCAAAATTACAAAAAAACGGCTTGGAGATATTATAGGAAAGCTCTCCCTTGTCTACAAAACGCACTACATCATTTAACCAGCGATCAGGGCACGTTATTTACTCTTCAGTTGGGTGATCTCATTGATGGTCAGAGTAGGAGGAATGGCGTGAGAGATAGTGACTGGAAACGACTTCAAAATGTTTTTGAGAGATATAAGAAGCCTGTTATGCATTGTGTAGGCAACCACGATCTATATAATTTCAACAGAGATGAACTAATATCAACTTTCATCTACCCTGATCCAGAGAAACTCTTATTTTCTGATTGTGTGGATCAAACCTCCATAAACGGTGATGTAAATGACGCCTTGGTTAAGGTGATGTCCAAATCACTAGTGGAAGCTAAATTGTGTTGCTACCATTTTTCTCCTTATTCCGGCTTCAGATTCATTAATTTAGACTGTTATGACGAAAGTACCTTAGGTTATGATACAGAGAATGTCAAATTTGTGGAAGCGATGGAATTTTTGAATGAGAGAAATCCTAACAAAGATAAGAATTCACCCGAAAATGCTCTGCATCCTCATTATGTCCAGTATAATGGTGGGGTTGGGAGGGAACAGTTGCGGTGGCTTGATGATGTGCTAATTCAAAGCGATGAGCAGGGTGAGCGTGTTGTTGTTTTCGGGCACATTCCAATTCATCCAAGCGCCACTGGTGAATCGGAATTGCTTTGGAATTATGAAGAAATGTTAGACCTACTGAGTAAACATCGTTCCGTGGTCATCTATTTAGCCGGTCACGATCATGATAATGGCGCGTACTGCTGTGATGAAAGTGGAATACATCATTGCACTTTCAATTCTGTGGTTCAAGCTGTGCCAAAAAACGAAGGCGGAAACGAAACCGCATATGCAGCGGTAGATGTGTACCGAGACGGTATGGAAATACGAGGATTTGGTGACATCACCTCGCACAATTTAAAATTTAGATCGGTGTTACCCTAATTTTCTGTCAGATCTCGCAGGTTCTTAAAGTGCCTCTAGCCTTAATTGTATATTTTTAAATCATTCTAGCCACTCGAATTGTTATTAAAAAATTATATTTATTACCTTCAGCGATGCTTTTGCTTCCTAATTCTTTGCTATCTATTATGTCATATAGTATATAAGAATGGTTTGCTAAACGAGCGCATTAAATAACGAATCGTTTTTTTGCTTGATGCGTGAGTTAGATCAAGCGTGTCTTATGATTAAGCTGTCAAGCCTCTGCCAGTATGTTTCGCTTTGCAAACTGTTTCTGCATGCAGGTTCACTAAACATATATTGTATATTTATTCTTTTCCATTGAAATTTTGAATTCTTATTTTAAAATTTTATATATTTCATACAGCGGTGGCTCCCTATACCATGCACTACATATACGTTAATTATTCTCATGTATCATAATACATATTACTCTGTACAACTTGCACTTGATTTAGGTCTTATTTACATGATATGACTTAATTTTCTAATGTCTCACGGAAGAACCATTCCTGTACCGGTGTTTGGAATCGTATCTTCACTTTACAAAGAATCCCTGCAAGCCGTAGCTCTCAACTTAAATCTTCACATAAAGGACATTAAAAATCTTCCTCCGCACATCAAAAAAAGATTGGTTTACATTCTTTCGAAAAGGGGATTGCTTGACGACGAGAATGCTTTAGCATGCCTCAATCCACAACTAAAGGAACTTGACTTGAGTGAATGCAATGTTACAGATTCTGTGTTGTCAAAGATAGCAAGTGTTTGCAAATATCTTGTTAAAGTGGACTTGAATTCGGCCAAGGAAAACAGAACTTCAATTTCTACAGAAGGAATAGTAAAATTAGCAGAAGGATGCAAGTGGCTTCAGATTGTGTTCTTGCGAAGATGTACATTCCTCACAGATGATGCTGTCAAAAGTCTGTCTGTAAATTGCACCAATTTAAAACAGCTCAACCTCGGTGGTTGTCAAAATATATCAGATACTAGTCTCAGAGCTATAGCTGAGAACTGCAGTAAACTTGAGAGTATTAATGTGTCATCCACACAGGTTGGCAGAAATATAGTAATTTGATATATCTCAAGACTATTTATTATTAGGATAATTATGGAATATCGTGGTTTTGTGTCCAGGTATCAGATGACGGTGTATACGAATTGTGCAGAAGTGAGAACGGCAAGGTGTTAAAAGAAATCCATTTGGCAGAGTGTAGAAATATCTCTGATGAAGCGGTGACAATCGTCATGGAGTGTTGTATCAAGATTGAAATTCTACTGTTTCATGGTTGCCCAAAAATTACTGAAAGATCAAGAGTGGCACTGGAACAACTGTTTCAAGGTCGATCTAAAATGAAACAAATCACATGGACAATATATTAGTACTGTATTGTGTTTTGTATGAGTGCCTTTGTTTTTTGTTGTTGCATTCTTCATTTCACTGTGTTGTGTCGTTAATATATGACAATAGTTCATTCTTTTCATTATATATATTTAAATTATAAAGATATCTGAAGTTTTCTTATATAAATATATTTCGTTGTCAGGTTGCGTGACAATCTCGATATTGGCTCCCGATGAGCCAAAAGCAGATTTTGTGAAAGCATACGCAAGTTTGCTTTTATGGAAACCCAAAAACATCCACGTATCTTGCTCATACCAAATCTACCGATTAAAAGTTCGTGATTGAGGGTTCACGTATTTGTTTGTTGTATGAACTTTTTTACCATAGTCTTCAGGTATTTAAAGACTATGTTTTTACATTAGTAGTAAGTACTACAATTTGGCCCCAAAAATGTGGAACCATCACTTTCATGTATCGTTTGTCTAACTCAGCAGTGTGCGTTTCATAAAGTTGCTTGGTTTATTATCTCTTTAATATAACACTATTTTGTTTCTTCCATAGCATATAATTCCCCACTTGCATCAATTTTATTTACTTTCTACTTGATCAAAGGACTAAATTAGCTCTTTTCACGCATCAACGGTGTTCTGATGGACTTCCAGTTTCGCGGGTTTTTCTAAAGAACGGAGTCGAAGTAACTTATATGGTCTAAAATCCAAGGTTAACAATATTTGTACCGTATTGATTGCGTCAATTCCCATTTAAAATGCATGCGTTTCTCAAAAACGGCGGTGCGGCATCAAGCAGCAAGAAAGTTAGCGCCAAGGAAAAGTCGGATAAAATTGCCAAAGCGAAACCTTGGGTCGAAAAATACCGTCCAAAATCAGTGGATGACGTCGCACATCAAGAGGAAGTCGTGGCAGTGCTAAAAAAATGCATAACCGGTGCTGATTTACCAAACATGTTGTTCTACGGGCCGCCTGGAACAGGAAAAACTTCTACAATTTTGGCGCTTTCGAGAGATATCTTTGGTGCATCGTACAGCGAAAGAGTGCTGGAGCTGAATGCTTCTGACGACCGAGGGATATCTGTCATCCGAGACAAAGTGAAGAATTTCTCGAAGGTCACAGTCTCTTCTAGCTCCACCAAGTGCCCATCGTTGAAGATAGTGATTCTAGACGAAGCTGATTCGATGACCAAAGCAGCGCAGCAAGCTCTAAGAAGAACTATGGAAAAACAAACGAAAAATACAAGGTTTTGTCTCATTTGCAATTACGTGACTAGAATAATAGCCCCAATAACATCGAGATGTTCTAAGTTTCGTTTTAAACCGTTGCCTGAAGTCAACCAGAAGGACAGGTTGTTGCGTATTGCCGAGGCGGAGTCGGTCAAGATATCAGATGATGCCCTCGATGCTCTTGTGAAATGCTCCGACGGAGATCTCCGTAAAGCGATCACATTTTTACAAACATCTCACAGGTTGAAAGGCGAAGAAGGGATAAGCAAAGACGAGGTCCTCGAAATCACCGGTGTTATTCCTGAGGCCACACTGAAAGAATTTTTCAGTTGTTGCTCCAGTTCGTACGAAAAAGTTCTCCATAGTGTCAAAAGACTGAAAGCAGATGGTCATGCGGCGTCTCAACTCATCTCACAAATGCACGATGAAGTCGTTATCATGCCGACGTTGAGCGACGAACAGAAATGTATTATCACTGAAAAACTTGCATTGATGGACTATTGTTTGAATAATGGTGCGGATGAGTACATTCAGCTCATGTCATTGGGTACAATAATTCAACAAAAATTGTGTAAATGAGTGAGATTGAGATTTTTTCTTTATTCAGTAAATGATGGCTCTGCTATCTCTGTTAACTCTTGAAGGCAATATTTTATACAGTATTTCACGCTTCAAGATTCTTGTTATCAGAGGTGAAATGTTTGATATTGTAATTATTGTAATGTTTGGTCAAGGCTGGATTAAACATTTTGCAAACTAGCTATATTTCGAGCCCTATGCTTTCTCAAGAACCCCTGCAAGATATCAATCCTGATTATGTGATTCTGCATAAATATAGTATAGTACTTATTGCAGACACGGCCAAACAATGCACACATTAAACCACAGGGTGTTTCAAAATTTTATCGTACGCTGTGTTATAAAAATCAAAGTGTGGGGACTTTTGAACTAATTATATACACTCAAACAGTCAATTTTTCCCCCTTTTTTTCTACCCACTCGTCGATATAACCTAACGTAACAGTCAGCATTAGTGGTAATTCAACAAACTACACACTCCAGTACATCGCTGCTCTTGTGGAGGTTGTGCGACAAATAATAACCAGTCGTATCAGGGTTTTAGTTATGTGTGGTGATAACGGAAGGTGAGTATGAATTAGAATGGTGCACATCGAGTGTTAGTAATTAGTTGTTAGTGATAAAGTGAAACAAACAAATTTTCCAAAAAAAAGGGTTCGCTGACTCCATTTCAACGCCCGCTAGATGGTATCTAGGAGCTGTCACAAGCAAAATAAAAAAGGGGTCCAATGGTCCCGCTAATGTCACAATTGCCGCCGTCGTGACCCTGACGTTCCGATACTCCTCCGGTATCTATACAGCTGGATAGGTAAGAGGGTTTAGCTGAAGATCAAACTCGGGATATCCACCGAAACAATCTCAGACAAAAAATAATGTAACTGAAAAGTTCTAAAACCACTAGAGGGGCATTAGTATCCAAGTTCTAGAACAAAAGGTATTACTGCACTGTATTCCAGGTGGTAATTTATGTAAGAAAACTCGGCATAACTCTTTCTAAACATAAAAATTGCTATATATTTTTTCAAATCATTTGTTTTTCCTTTGCCTGAATTTTGCGAGCCACATGCTAAAAAAAGTAGAGGACCCATTGTTTGGCATGAATGTTTTTCCTTGTTTAACAATTGGAAATGGCTGCTTCGAGCGGTTGGGATTGTGGCTAAACTATTTTTAAAATCCATTTCCCTACTACAGATTAGATTTAATGGAACAATCTTTTGACTTCGAATCTTTTCGTGACTTAACTTGCAGGTCTATCTTTAATTTTTTATATAGTTTAGAATGAAGACGACCCCATTCGAACCACATGCTGTAGTGCATGAAAATAACATTCGCTGTAACGGTAATTATTCCATGTCTATTATCTGAAATTGTGTTGTTATTTCATGCCATTTTGCTTGCCTAAGAAGTGATCCTAAATTTGCTTATTCGTTCAGGATCCCTGTTTCCCAGAAACGAGTCTGAAGATTTGAGCACTTATCATAACAAAGAATATATTTTACAAGATGTTAAGCACAGTTGGTATGAAAAGGTCAGTTCAAACTTGATCCAGTCTGCATTATATTGTTTTTTTACTCTATTTATTTCATATATATTAATGTATGGATATTTTTATGACCAACAAGCTTAAGAGCCTTAAACTTCATAGTGAGAAGAATAGTTTGATGTGTAATTGCGGCCGCTTAGTGGAAAATATTTATATCAGGAATTCCAAGTAGTCTAGATTAAGGAAAATGTCTGAATTGCATGAAAAATTGGCACAAAAGTGTACTGTGGGAAAAACAATAGTATTTTGTTGAAACGTTTTGATTTCAAAACATGCGACAATGATTTCATGTGCGTGGAACAAATACAGCAAGCATGTTGCAGTACATCTACTTATTTTTCAGGTCAATGGTGAGGTGGTTCTGGTCATGTATGTTCCTGACTTAATGAAGAAAAATGTACGAGTAGCATTTGAGGAATGCAGACTTCATGTCCACTTCAAAACAGGGTCAGTTTTATGTCGGCTTATATCAGTATTGTTCGAAAAAAATCTTATAGAATTAACAATTATTCATGCTTATCCATTATAGTAATGATTCAAACTCGATTTCATGTTTCCAGAGATGAAAAATTTCATAAACAGTACGAGACGTCGACTGATACAGTATTTCATTGGCCTTTAAACTTAAGGTTAGTTTTTTTTCTTCAATTAGGGTGGACTTTAGAGCCAGTTCTAGTTTTTGAAATAATTTTCAAATACTAAAAAACTTGAAAATTAAAAAAAGCTTAAAGAAATGAATTAAATAATGCTTTTGCTAATGCCACAAAATTAATTACATATATATATAAATAGTGGAGCAGCCAGACCAGCCAAACAAATTTGGTGTTAGTGAATGAATTTCTGTTGTTAACACTCAAGGATGAATGACACTTGAAAACTGTAAAGAGCACTGTTGCACAGTAGCCCTTAACTACCTAAAAATATTGCTCCAAACGAATGTACATAGAAAAACTATTTTGTTTCAGCAATAAGATAATTGCGAATGCTTGCACATACAACATCAAGTTGAAATCGCTCGAAATCAATTTAAAAAAGGAGAATGACGCCAAGTGGACCACTATCACCGAACCCAACTTGCCTTGTAAGTAAAGTTCTCTTGATAAAGATCGTGCTGTTCTTTCTGTTAATTCTTGCGAATTGAACCGACAGCTTTTGTCTCACGAAATAACATCGTAGGGGGAGCAAGGATTGCCGCCAAGGAAGTCGAAAAGTCTTGGAACTTATCCTCTGGTAAGATATCAGTTATATAATGTATAAGCCTTATTTTATGGGTTGACTTATCCGGCAAATATAGGCTAATTTAGAGTTGGACGTATTTGCCTATGAAAATGGTAGTTTTATACTTGTTGTTAGTTAAGTTATGCTATTCATATTTATATTTCGCTATTTATAAAGGTCCCACCAGGCCTCCAGAGCAAAAACAAGAGAATCTTATACCCTCGGCAGCGACCTTTTCTCATCCAAGCAGTAGCTCCTACACTTCTACCACCGCATCCTCTCATGATCCACAGCAAGTCAGAAAATTAAAGTTAGGCTATACTGGTATGCATATTGGTTTTGCATTTAGTCAGCACCTGGTCATACCCTCATAAATATCACTATCTTAGTCTTAGCAAGGGTGTACTGTGGATGTTATTATAATAAAATTCAATATCTGTTTCTATTTCTTTTGCAGGCCTTGATAATTTGGGAAACACTTGCTTCATGAACAGCGTTCTGCAAGCTTTGGCTAACACACGCGAACTACGAGATTATTTTCTTGGTATTCAAAGAATAATTTAATAATTCTCTGGCACGGCCTTGGTTCCAGACCCATTTTATTGTAGAATATGTTTATATAGAAACCTTTGTTACACCAGTTTAAGTCTGAAATACCGTAGAATGTTTTTCAAATGAAATAAAACTAAATAAACTTCCAAGTGTAAATGCAGCTAGCGTCGAACTTGATAAATCAGAGAGTTTTACTTTGATGCATGCTGAAGTGTCTCTTATGTCACAGGACCATTGTATAAAGTTGACATAAACTGCGAGAATCCTCTTGGATCCGGAGGACGGCTGGCTCATGCTTTCCATCTCTTGTTAAAGAACGTTTGGTCAGGGGAGACCTCTACATTTGCACCAGCTAAACTGAAGGTTATTTTAGTTCAATGTTTCGTTATATCTTTGTGTTTTGTTTCAACCTGTATGTAATGTTTACTTCTGTGTGGATTAGAATATTGTTGCAAGTCGAGCTTCCCAGTTTACTGGATTTATGCAACATGACGCCCAGGAATTCATGGCGTTTCTTCTCGACGGTCTACATGAAGACGTGAATAGGGTTAAGAGCAAGCCGTACTTTGAGGTATCACGTTTGTGTTTTTTCCTACTGCCATAATATTTTATTATTATTATCTTTTTATATATCATAGATAAAGGAGTATCCCGGTCAACCTGACCACACAGTTGCGCAAGAGGCATGGGGTTTGCACAAGTCTCGGAACGACTCCTTCATTGTTGACAAGTTTCACGGACAATATAAATCAAAACTCATATGTCCTGAGTGTAGAAAGGTTCGTGTTTTGTCGGCACTTTCCTATATAAATTACATATGTGTTAGTGTATTGAGCCTGTTTTTTATACACTGACCGAATGTTTTTTAATTTTTGCAGGAATCGGTAACCTTTGACCCATTCTTGTTCCTTCCCGTGCCACTGCCCAAACCTACTAAGAGATTATCGGTCATTTTTCTACCAATTCCTCCGTCCAGTCGGCCTATAGAGGTGACCAGCTAAAATCTAATTCTAGTTCGAGTTTGTGTGTCATTGAAGTATTTTTATGTTAACGTTTTTATCTGTATATATTCAAATTATCTTTATTGCATTATTAAAGAAATTTCATTGTTCAGATGAATGTCCATGTATCAAAGGAGAGTGGTGATGTTTCTGAGGTTTTGATGTTGATTGCTCAAAAGATGTCTCGAAGTCCTGATAATGTAAGAAATGCTTCTTCATCATTATATACTCTTAATGCATCTCGACTAAACTTTTCCATGTTTTCAATACAATAAGATATATAGACTGTTGTAGTTCATTTTGTATTTAATTCCAAATTTATATATTTTGTAATCCAGCTCATTTTATTTCGTTCTTAGTTTGTTATGTTTGAAAGTTTGCGAGGTGAAATCTACAGAATGTTCTCCATGAACATGCCGACATATCACATGACACCGAATGACTTGATCATTGTGTAAGTAGATTCTGTTCTAAATAAATTTTATAGTTTTAGATTTTGAACGTAATTTACCGGAATGACTTCTCTACAGTTGCGAAGTTCAGTCGAAGAAAAAGAGCGCGGAACCGGTTTTCCATATTCCCGTATCGCAGCAGCTTACGATTCCGAAACTAGCAGGAGGTTGCGCAAACTGTCACAGGTCGGCCGAAACTGACGATGTCAAGATTCGTCGATGTACCCAGTGTAGAAGAGTGGGATATTGTAATCAGTAAGTAAACATTCATCGGTCCTGAGCACTGACAGATATAGCCTATATAGCATTTATCTGCCAAGGGGATCTGGATTTCTAGATTTTCCGGTTTTTTAGACACAGGCTAGAAAAATTATTTATAAAATTAAATGAACAATGGAAAGAAGGAAACTGTATTTGACAGATACAAGCATGGCATGTTTGATCTTTATTATTCTACTATTATTTCATTATTATTATTGAAATTCTAAAAATAGAGAATACCACATCTATATATCTATACATCTATCTTCTTATTTTCGATTATAATCTCAATCCACTAAGCTGTAACGTTTCAAAAAGTTTTCTGCTGATTCTGGTTGTCTAAGACCTGGATAAACGGTCATTTATTATTGAAATTAATTGCAGTTTATATCTAATAGGGATTGTCAGAAAGCCCACTGGCAAGATCACAAAAAGGAATGCAAGAAAATACCAGAAACGATCGGTTTGGGGAATTATTTGTCAACACATTATCTATTGATATTAAGCTCTTTCTCATTCCAGTCATCGTTTTTCAGGGACACCTTTCATCATCAGCATAGCTGCTTCAAAGGCGACGTATAACAATCTCTGGAAGCTTATATTAGACTATGCAAGGTAAATTTTTCTTCAAGAAAGCATTGAACAGCATTTTGTTCCTTGCCATATGTGTTTTTTACATTTTTTATCTTTTCTTCTCATAACTTTAAATAATTTTCTAATAATTACTTCTTTAGACTCTCTGTCGATATCACTTACAAGGCAAACTGTGCTAAAAGTAATCCTACAGGGGACGGAGAGAAAATCGACAATTTTGATGACAATGGAAATCCGATCGGTAATGGGTCTTTACTCGGGATGTCAATTTGCAGCATTTCCATTCTCTTATTATATATGATTAACAGAAAACTGAAAAAAAACGTGACATCCCAATAATTATCTTGCCCACCACCAAAGTAGAAACTGATAATAGTATATCACAATTTATTTTTTTGGTAGATTCACCAGTGAAAAGTTTCGATGACTTTGATGACTTTGTTCCTTTCCATATATTCTCTTCTGAAACACGACGCAACACCAACGAGATACAATGTGAATTCACAAACACAGGTATGATAATTCTTTATTTGCTTCTATTGAATAATCATCGGGAAATTCAATTGTGTGTTATCGGTTCTATGTGTTATCTCGCAGATGACGAACTCTTGGAATTGGAAAATGTCAAACAATTAACGATCAGATGGAAAAATAATTGCAAGGATGTACAGTATGTTGCTGTGAGATCAATTCCAATTGTGAGTTGTCATCTTTGACTGAAAATTTCCTTTACCCACGTAAGCCTTGCCCGACGAAAATCAATCAAACCGCTTTAATAGTGATAAAATGAAAAAAACTTCCTCTTTTATATATGAAGATAAATCAAATTTAAATTGAATAGTTAATTTTTTATGAGTGAAAATAGATAGTTTTTTCAACAGTTTTATCATCCATTCAGAAATGTCAACAGAGCGTCAGCCTCGGGACCCGCAATAGTGGTGAAGCCTCTAAACTTCAGGAATGCATTCAGTTGTTCACAGAGCCAGAGATTCTTGCCGCTCAGGAAGCGTGGTATGCAACATTATTCTGTTGTATACATAAAAATATGCAATATATAGAAAAATTCAGTTGAAATGAATTAACCATACCGCTTAATTAACCTCTTCAAGGTATTGTCCACAATGCAAAAAGCACAGAGAAGCATCCAAGCAAATGTCATTATGGCAACTTCCAGACATCTTGATCATTCAGCTGAAACGTTTTTCATTCAAGGACACGATATGGCGTCATAAAATCGATCGCCTTGTGGAATTTCCTGTCAGGTCGGTGTTGATAAAGAGTCATTAAGAAATTCAGGACCAGGTCATCCTTTAAATGTCAGGATTCAAAACTTATTTCTACTTTCTTTTTTAAGGGGTTTGGATATGCAACCTTTCTGTGTCAACCTCGATCCAAGTGCTCCCCCCATCTACGATCTCTTCGCCGTTATCAACCACCACGGTGGAATATTCGGTGGTCATTACACATCCTTTGTGAGACTGCCTGATGTTGAAGATTCAAGAAAGAGTACTATAGGTACTTTATATTTTCTATTACTCTTATAAATATATATATATACTTGAAACTTTGAATAAATGTTTTCGTTTTTTGAACCATTTTCAAATTAGAAATTCATACTTGCATTGCAGGTTGGCGACTTTGTGATGACAACAGAGTAACGAAAGTTCATTCAGAGGATCAGGTGATCACAAAATCAGCGTACGTCATGTTTTATCACCGCAGAAAACCTTATCATTGTGACATTGGAATTCCAAGAGCAAAGATGAATTCTCAAGATGACGTAAGCACAGCGAATAGGATGCTACTATTTTATTATCGCTAATATATACCGGAGTAAATTCGCCTATGGGCATATATTCGGATAAAAGATTTCCTTTCCACTTATTTATGTAACACCTCAGTAGCTCATATTGTTTTATATGTTTTAACAGGGAGATTGTGATGAAGAAGATTCTGAATCCAGTTTTGGAAAAGAATCCCGAGGTTTGCTAGAGCATCCGAGCTCCTCTGGGTTTTCATATTCTTTATATTCCAATCGTTTAGAACGGGAAAATATACTTTTCATAATATATAAATTTAACCAGCAACCAGCCTCGCCCGGGTAAATGTCCCTCATTCTGAGAAGTCTTATCATTTTTTTAACATATGCTGCCGTGTATTTAGGCACAATGTTTTTTACCTCCTCCATCCTCTCATAATCAGGGGCAAATTTTTTTTATAATTTTTCCAGCTTAAATCACATTTTGCACACTTCATAATATCTCTCCTCATTCAGCTTCAACTAAAGACGATGACGAATATTTTTCCGCAGCTGAAACCTTCAATGATGTTCGGTACTCCAACGAAGACATGTCGCTGGCTGACATGGGCGCGACCGGTGGCAAGTCGCCACCTGACACATTTTTTCCCACTTCCAGCGTTTTCGAAGGCACGCAACAGATGCTCCCAGATTATGTGTTTGATTGTCCTCTGACAAAGGATACATTTGAGGAATCAGATAATTCTTCCTCTTTGTCCCAGGATTCGCAAGATAAATCGCCGATTGATTTACAGAGCACTCGTCCAAGTGCCGAATATATCGCGGGTTCGGCCTTGGCACAAATTAAGGTGAGTTAACCAGTATTTGATAAAAAGGATCATTTAAGTTATAAACAAAGAAACACAAATTATATGGATATTATATGTAATTTCGGTGTAATTATTAAACCCTATCCAGAAAGGGGACATCATCATCATGTAGGGACACCAGTACAATTAATGGTATCAATCTAATTTACTCAGAAAACTGAAACGCAATGAAATTTTTAGACATACGACACTGAAAGCGAGTTAGATGATGAGTCAGCATCTCCGATTGCCAGCGATGTTCCAATTAAGCTTGACAACAAGAACACTAACTATTTTTCAAGTATCGCAGAGAATATTTGCATTGAAAGCAGTGATTTGGGATACACAGATATGGATTCAATTGATTAAGAATCTTTGTTCATATTGCTTATGAATTCGATATGAATATTTTTTCCTAGACACCACTTCTTCTAAGTCCCAAGATTTTGATCTGTACTTTTCAAAATTTTTGAAATAAGTTTCACGGAGCCTACTGAGAATTTGGCTCTAAAGAGTTTTCAAAATATCTCAATATCTGTAATTTAAGAGTAGCGTATGTAGGTTGTTATAGTTATTGGTTAGAACTGTTTTGCCTGATTTATTTTTTCTCTTGTGTTGTCTCTTGGGGATAATCTAAACTAAATTCTGATAAGATCATTAATGCACCATATTTGTGTCCAACTTCGCCTCGACAATTCTGCTGGCATTGCAGTAGGAGAGAGCCAACTAGGTACTTTAAGTTCTAATGCCATGACAAAATAAATCTTGATAATAACCCAGTACTGTTGATATAATATCTTGAATTCAAAATAGAGCAATTTATATGTTAAATATTCAATTTTACGCATTTGAAATCTACATATTTCCGATGCGGGGGGATTCATTTCTGCATTCATCTTCTTCATTCATGATATTACGAAACTTTTCTGTGAATATGTTTCCTAAGCCCTGAGATGCACAGCTCTTTTCTAGGTCTGACTCAGCAAAAGTTTGATATTGTAGTTAAATTTTTAATAATCACTCCGGTGATATTTACTGTGAAGGAGATCGAGTCCAGGTAAACGAGGATCTCTATTGACTATATATATATATGTAGACTGTCCATATATATTTTCTTTGAAATTGAATACCTTCCATTTTTCAACAGTTTACGCTATGACATGAATGACCTTGAATATAATTACAAGTAATTTCAAGCAGCAATTCTCTAAATTTTGCAACATTAAATATCCACATAAAATTCTTGATTTATTAAAGTACACAGGTTTATCAAGGTCACAGTTTATATCTTTTGATTTACTAACTTAAAAAAACACTATTCTTGTGGATATTCTGTTGAATTTTGCATGTTTTTCATATGTGAGATATTTGCTGGTGTGTACAAAATAAATTCATTGTGTCATACTTGAGAAAAAAAGGCACCGACTTGATCTTTCAAGCTAAATCAGCATCGCTTTCCATAGAACTGAATTTTGCAGAGCGTAGCCCTGTCATTGGGTTAGATACAGAAGCTAAAAGCATCAAGCAGCCCAAATCAAGGTGCTGTTGTTGGTGAGTCATAGCTTGGATTATAAAATCTGGCTTTGTTTTACTTTGTGATGTATATTATCAGCAGACATATACTTTCACAAAATATTTATTACCTAACAGGTCAAGAACAAGAGCTGTTGGAAGATGGTGTCATTCTCATCACAATACTTGAACGGAATCGACTGCACTGCTGAAAGTGGCAGAAAAGAGAGTTCGAGAATGTAACCTTAAGAATTATGTAAGTGATATTGTTTTTACGTTGTGTTCAGTAGTTCTCGACCACTTCCTTGAAGTTTTAAGCTGTACATATTAATAAAAATTCAATAATTTAAATTGCAATTACACTTTATACTCGCATCAACAGGACTGGTAACTTGTAAAGATGAATTCTTTGAAGATAGATTTCTGTTATAAAATATGATTTATCTATTGTTTAGAAGTCAAAGCTATTGATCATCGGATAAGATTACGTTGGCCCCAGGTTGAGAAATACTGGTCTCTTAGAGGTATATGACACTACTGTAACAGCCATTGCTTTATTACTGTATTAATATTAGGCAGTACGTAAAGTATATATAATAATACATTAATCTACTGGACAGTCGACGCAATCAACACATTTGGCAGTATCATAACACGGCAGTGATTTTACACAAATTATAAGTACTTGATCAGAAATATTAAACTCTCCTCTGAACAACACTTGACAAATGTTTCGAATAAGAGTACAAGATTCCACACACAACCTTTTGAAGGGTGAATAGGTCAATTGTTTGTCGCTCAAGGCATATTGTTTGCATTCCAGTGATCTTATATGCACAGAACTGTACCTGACTGAATGGCAGGTAAAGGTTGGCAATGATATAAATATGGCAGTACTTTTAAGCTAAAGAATTAAGAAATTTTCCATGCTCGAGCCCCCTTATCAACAGTATTTCCGAATCCAATATTTTTCCTTCTCTCTCTTTGAGCATGCTGGTTCTTTGCCAACGTTTTTCGCTTCCGCAGTCCCTGGAAAAAGGAATATATATATTATATAGGAATGCCAAAATGCGCAGCATGTACTTTAGTACAATAGAAGGTAACCTCACCCGCATGATTTTGCAGGATAAGTTTCCCAAGTGACAGTTCTTTGCTTGCACTGCGAACACTGAAAGAATTTTTTCTTGACCGAGCTCCAGCTCAGATGATGCGCTAGTTGCTTGCATCTCTCGTGAGGGCCCCAGAAAGTGTAACCGCATTCTCTACAAGTGACGACCTGTACACAGAGACAAATCAGTGGTGGGTTGTTTTACAATTATATTTTTTTCCTTCTCCAACGCATTATTTCATGAAGGATGGGTGCAAATTCGTAATTTTTTTTACAGAAATTGACTCCTAATCAAACTTCACCTCTTGAGGATAACAATATACTTCCTAGACACAAAACACTCTTGAATATTAGCAACAATAAGGCTCTTGTCAACTATTGAGCCCTGTATTTTACACACATTATTTATTCATTGTCACCTTGCTGGTTACTTCGAAAGTTTCAGCCATTTTTTTCTCCATCATTTCCTTCTGTATCAGTGGATTAAAATATTTCTCTTGCTCTTCGAGGTGCTCCTCTTCCACAGCTTGGGAATGCGAAGATGTTGCATTGAGGATCTTCTGAAATTCCTCATCACTGTATTTCCTTTTGCTCGATTCGTTCTGGCCTCCTTCATTTTCTTTGTCATTTTCTAAATCATCATCACGTCTGTTTTCCTCCACCTTGTCTCGAATTTTCTTTTTCATTTTGTCATTGTCCTGGAGATTTTTCACTTTTCCAAGCACCCCACCTTTGTTTGGGTTCTCTTTTTCAAGGGAGATGATGCCGGCATCGTTCCTCAATTTTGCAATTGCTTTTCTCTGAAGATACATGGGAAAATAGTAATAATTGGATTCACAAAAAAGGCCTCCAGTAAGAATGCAGAAATTGAAATGCGATGCGTTACCTTTCGAACTTGTGCGCTATCATACGCTCTTTTTGGACTCAGCCAGTCTCCCTGCAAGTCAATTTCCGTATTTCTTGACAATCCATGCCCCAGTTTAGGTTTAGAACCCAAAGTAGGGGAGCCACTGTTTTTACCAACGAGTTCTATTTTTTTTGCTTTCACCATGTTAGCTACTTGCTGTCTTATCTGTGCTGGTGATGTGTAAGTTACACCTGGTAGATTTGGACTTGATTTTGATACTTGCATCGGACCTAATGGAGAGATTGTGTTTGAATATATTTCGAGTATAATTTTATGATTTTCAATTCAAACACCTCTTACTTTGCTTAAAGGAAGTCAATGCACTCAGCGGTTGCCTGCAGAAAGGAGATGGACTTGATTGCTTTTTGATTTCCTCTAGTTTTTGTTTAACAAGTATACTCTGTTATGATGAATGCATAGGATTAAAACATTAATCTTTTATTCTCTCAGTTTTAACTTTAACCTTTTTTCTATCTTGGATCATTTGCCTCTGCTGTCTTAAAAGTTCAGCTGGAGTAATGGACTTGATATTTGCCTGGTTCGATTTTGCGTCTTCTTTTTTCTTCTGCAAGTTCTTCAAATGATTCAGATACTGCCTCGAGCCGGCCACGTTGTCACCGGATGAAAGCATATCGGCACTACAAGCATGATCAATTTGATAAACTAACAAAACTTATATAATTGATTCTCCTAAACATTCAGTAACTTACAAAGCAGGAGAACAGCCAGCAATTGAATGATCTTCCTCTATCCCGCTCAATGCTTTCATAACTTTAGATTTTTCCAGCAACTCCTAATAAATAGGATGAATAGGAATTATGTGCTGCTACCTATCACAGATAGAACTAAAATAGTTTTAACTTTATTGTTTATTTTTTCTCTCTAAAATACAGTGTAATGGTATCCATGCGCCATGTAAAGTTTCATATTCAAATACTTTGTGTTGTTTTTTAAGTTCGAACAAATCAAGGACTCTCTGTTCATACATACTTTTCTGGTTTCCTCACTCAAGCATGCTGCATTGGAGAGGAAGCTGGTAAGCTTGATTTTTGACTCAGCTCGACTAAAAAAATAATAATTATAAAATAAAGTACATGAAAAAATGAGTGTTTTAAAAATTAAATATATGACATAAATGGGGTCGTATATATAACTAATATGATTACTTTTTTGGTGTTTTTGACATTGATGGAGGTGTTGCATTGTAAACATTTCCTCCATAAAAAAACTGATCGTTTTTCACCTGAAAAATAACATCTAAATAATAGATATATTCTTTCCTATGGAATTATTAATAAGAAATTCAACCTTGTTCCATATTGTATTCTTAAATTTCTGAGCGATCGGCGCCGCGACTGCACCCTGTAATTCGCTTCTTCTACCTCCTGCTTTCTTGTATTTGGATTGCATGTGGTATACACAAACTTCAGATATTTGCCTGAAGAAATTATTGTGAGTGTTCATTTATATGACAAAGTTTCATGATGATGATGATGATGAAGTATGTAATGAAAAATTAGTAGTTTTACTTTACTGTCTAACTGTTTAATGTTACTTAATGTTTTTACTTCTCAATTAGCCTCATTATGTTAGCAGTGATGAGAAATGCCTTGTATGTTGTCTGCTTCCTCATACTTACTTATTTACAACAGCCAAACACTTTCCAGCCGGTTGCTTATTTCTCCATTTCATTGCATTGCACCAACCCAAATCAGCAGATTCTCCAATATGCATAACCTGTGCTGGATCGTCTATCGTAAGCGCTGGCGTGTTATCAAAACTAAAAAGGTCAAATATGAGATTAAAATTCAAGGAAATAAATAAGCGTTGCGTCTTTTTTTTACTTAACCAAAAGCTTATTAATTTTGGAGGACTTTTCAGGATATTATACAAGGAAATAAAAGTTATTAGTTATATATTCCAGTTATTATTATGAAATTCACTTGTTCGAGTTGCCTTCTTTTTTCGGAGGCATTATGGAAGGATTGAGCAAGCCAATGACGGTAGAGATACCGAATTGTTTCTTCAATTGATTGTGCATTTTGTTAAACAAGAAAAAAGTCACAGATTTGGTGCAGTCATCCAAATCGGTTAGATTCCAAATGCTGAAAACCTTTCCCTAGAATAAAAAATGAAATGATATATTAATGAGGTACTTCAATGTATTACATAGTCATTGTAAGCAATTTATACATCTTTAGCTGACTGCCTTTCCATTTGTTTTGATACAACTCCAATCGTGACCCAGTCCGTGTCATCAGACATATTGGATGTCGGTCTTATGAGGCTGAGTTTTAAAAATCTTTTTCCTTCCATACGCTGCTTCATATCTTCCTCAGTTACAATGTATTTCCTGCAGAAAAATACCAATGTTGTTTATACATATTACTTAAATTATAGATCTACTTAAACCGTATGTGCATCACATACTTCAATCTCAATCTAGAAAATCTTTCTATTGCAACTACTCTTGGTTCTTCCTGTTTCACTAAAGATGCTTTCCTGACAGATGAAACTTGGTTCCTGTTTCTCATCCTTGTTGGAATATTGGATGATTCTTCCCTCATGCTGCTGGTAAAAGAATGGGGACTACTCGCATTCGCTCCAATTCCAACTTCAGGCGTGTTTGCGAGTCTTCTTTTCTTCTGAGGAGGATGTTCAACATCCCACGAACCTCCTCCTGTCCCCGGACGCTTGCTACGAATTGTTTCTTTTTGCGAGGGAGGACTAGAATGCTCTTTTGGATTCTCCTTTTTTGCTGAAGCAGCAAAAGCTGCGTTGCCGAAAGCAGACAAGAAATCGGATGTGCCTGCTTCACATTCTGATTCACTTTTATTATTTTCTAATTCGGTTTCTTTTGATTTTCCTTTTGGAGAAACAGAATTGGATCTTTTTCTCTCAAGTTTATCTTGAATTTCTTTCATTTTCTTTTGCAATTCAAGGTATTCCTCTGCAAATGAATTTTATATTCAAGATATTATTTTGCACGAGTACATAATAGTATCAAGACATTCCCTAACACTATGCCAACTTCGAAAGCATCTTATGTTCAATATGTTGAATGTTTAGACATCAACATCAGAATATATATATATATATATATATATATATATATATTCACCTTCCAACTTATTTGAATCATCCTGTTGTACTTCATTCTCTTCGTTTTCTTCATCAAACAAGTTGACTAATTCATCAATATCTCCATCATTCTCTGCAGAATTGGATCAAAAAAAATTATCTTACAATACAACCCCTACCTTTGAATACTGCATAATATAAACAGAACCCGAATTACCTTCATTATTAGTTATTTCTTCAACGTTTTCTTTCACGTTATCCAACTCCTCGCCGATTCCATCGTTTTCGAACAAATCATCAAAATCGTCCCCCCCAGATTTGGCCATTTTCCCTATCTAAGATTCTAAACCTGTGCAGACATATTAAATACTTCAGAACTGAATTAACATCCTATCATAATCATAAAATACGGTAATAATATGAAAAAACGGAATGGCTAGTTAGATTTCATGCTGATGCCCCTAGTACCTCAATTGTTTGCTAAATTGCAGCTGGCTTCTCCCTACTTAGCCAGTGTATTGCATTTGTATCTGTCACTAACATAAGGGATGAATAAGCAACCGCTAACTGCTGGAACTTATTAAATACTGAGGAAAATGAGACATGTGTCTTACTATTGCAATGCCATTGTTTTTATTTACTACGAAATTAGTGACGTCACGCGGCGAAGAGAATTAAATTTTCCCGCTAAAGATTATCATCACGGGTCAATAGACAGATGTCACTAGTCGCGACATACGTTAATTAAGTTCAAGGATCTTTCTTCCGTTCGTAGAAAAGAAAACATAATCCTATTACATTATTCTTTTACTTTATCACATTCTTTTATAGTCTTCCGGGATAATATAATATGAAGAATCACGATCCAATAGCATTCCTAAACCAACAGCCAAGCCAGAGCAATTATGCTCCTATTTTGTACCTGGGGTAGATAGAACCTTTTCCTAAACATGTATACATAATTTTGACTTCTTAAAGCATTCACATTCTTTCCCAAAATGTATCCACAACGTCTACAACTTCGAAAAAATATGAACTGAGACGGAGATACAAAAACAACACAGTTTCCCTTCCCAATGAGATAGGATAGAATATTTCGTTTTATCATGAAGATCCTAATGATAAAAATGGGAAATCTATGGTATATGAAGAGGATGTTTGAAGGATGTTTAATAAATGTTCTGGTGTAAAACTTGCAGGGATTTTTCCAGGCGACAGACCGGGCACGGAACCATAACCATAATGCGGTGTCAAAGTTCAATAAAATATAATTAAATACCGTAAATAAAAAAAACGTGGGTAATCGCTGTACATGTTTATCAGTACTACTGTATAGCTATCTACGTGTTGCACTCAATAGATTAGATAGAATAGGTGAAATGGTCGACGAAGAATCTTTTCCGAGGGGAAAGCCTAAATATTTCCCGAAAGGCCAACAAAAACGGCAGCGATATAAAGAAAAAGAAGATCAGACGGAACATTTATTTACAGAGGTGAATTATAATAATAAAACATTGTATTCGCCAACTGTATGAAACCAATGAAATTTATTAAACCTATTGTTAATTGTGATTTTTTTAACTTCGTCTTCAGAAAAAAAAAATAAAAAAAACTGAAAAGAAAGAAGAACAACATCCTGTAAAAAAGAGAGAGTCAAAAGAAAGTGATGTTCTACGAGATCATCAAGTGAGGAATGACAGTGAATTTCTTGAATCTGGGGAAAGAATCACTGTCGAGTATTTGCATCACAAGGTGAGTTTGTTTCGATGGTTTTAAAAATGACTTGATATAGTAGATTGCATATGTGAATAAAAATGTTGGAGTTTTGAATTTGACACTACTCTCTTTGGATCTCATGACAAATTGCCTCAAATGGAAATGGAAAAGTCTAAAAACTTGTGCTTCAAAATTTTCTATTGTTCTATTGTATTATCAGGTATTTTAAATAAATTTCTTACATGTAGAAAATTCAAGAAGGAATGCACCTGCTTGGAATGATTAAAGAAATCCATGAACTGGAACTAGTAATCAGTCTTCCTCATTGCAACACAGGTTAAATTTAGAACTAAGGATCAATATAAGTTTGATAGTGAGTTTACCTGATTTTTTTCATTTCAGGTTATGTTCAAGCAACAAGAATATCATCTGTGTATACTAAATTGATTCAGAAACATTTGTCGGATGATTCAGACGATGATGTAAATGTTTACAATTAAATTTCTATCATCAGCTGCTTTTTATATGAATTTTATGATTTATTCTGTTGCAGAACCTCACCCCACTGTCAGACATGTTTCGTGTTGGCCAGCTCATGGTTTGTTCCGTACAGAGTGCGACAGCTTCATCTATTCAACTCACTCTTGAACCAACAGTTATCAATAAATGTGATTGCAACTGCATTGATTCGCCTAATTTATAGAATAGATATATTGAATTCTAATCCAGATGTATAATGTTTATGTTTGGTTTTTCATCTTTAGACCTAACATCATCAAGTCTTTTCATTGGCCAAGTTGTAGTTGGAGCAGTAAACTCTGAGGAAGATCATGGCTTCACGATTGACATAGGAAAACCCAGATTCTCGTCTTTTCTACCTTCGAAAGATGTTGGTAAGACCCCACTCGAAGTTGCCCTGCTTTGCTCTGTTTCACTATAGCGCTCGTTAGAAATATTTCCAGTCCCTAGTCAATATCAGACGAGGGAATTATTCAGAGAGTTTCGAATGGGTTTGTAATTATATGGCATGCATATGCTTGGTTGGCTTTCCACATACAATTTTTTAGTTATCATTTCATCAGGTCAGTAAGGAAGCTTGAAGATGTGATCTCATATACAGTAATGTTATAATTACCTAATCAAGCGCTTTGTTTCCTGGAACGCATTATGAGCTTTAAGTGGTATATTGCTGTACTTTATTTTATGATGTATTATTTGATAATCATAATTATTCAATATTATCTTATAATAGAATTATTATCTGAAAATGAAAATTTGAGTCAAATCTGAAAGTTTTTTTTTAATAGTTAACGCTCAGATACGTCCTGGTTCTGTTGCACGCTTTGTGGTAACTGCAGTACGTGGAGAAGGTTCCATACTTATCTTGTCCTTAGACGAGAAGAAATTATCAAAGTCGCTGGTAAGGTTCAAAATTTTTCATATAATTATGGTAGAACTACAAAACTATGCACTTAACCAAAACACTAATTTAAGCAAAAAGCAATATGAAAATGACATCAAGCAACCTTGCATAGGACTAGGAAATGCAGAAATATATAGCATAGACTTAGCATTAAATATTTATCTAATGACATCAGAAGCATGATGGGTTTTCAGAAAAATGAATATTCCCAAATATAGTTTTGGAAAAATGGCAAATGGCTTTAGTAGTTTGGAAAATCCAGCGGGCTACGTATACCATGTCCCGGGGACTCGAATTCAAAAACGCTCAATGTGGCCATGTCCACCGTGCTGAGCAGTAACTGATTTTTGCTGGTCGTGGCCAATGCGATGGGTTGCCCGATGTTGTTCTGAGAGCTGGTCAAAATATTGTGCAAGAACCATCCACCGCTGCTGAACAAGGAAACTCTACCGAGACAACAACAAAAAATGTTTGTGGGAAGTTGCCGCAACTGGAGTTCTAACTGAATTCAGGGTGTAGCAAGTTACCTTTGGTTTCCATAATCATTAATGAGCATGTTTCCACAGCAGTCAGTAGTTATGCCGAGCGGAACTCGAAACTGATTCGAGCAAGTGCCGAAATTTCCAAATTTATTCAGATACCTTCCGTTGCTATCAAACACTTTAACGCAGTGGTTGCGACTGTCACAAACCAGAATCTGCGTTAAGAAATTTATGAACAAGGCGAAAGATTTTCCTGCTGAACGCAGCGTAGTTCAACGGGGAATTTTGTAGATGATAGGAAGATTCAAATAGTGAGATAAATTCATTAAGAGATAAATGCTTCAGATTCTTCTGATCAGGGACTTGCTTTACCTGATTTTTGTAGTTGGTAGATACGTAATAAGGCTTGTTGAATTTATTGGATCCTATAGCTTGTAAACGGCATATAAACTGTCCATCTGGGGCATGCACTGTCACAGAATGAGTTTCTACATCTGATACAATGAATCTGAAAGAAAACACAGCATACACACATAATATCGCAGAACAACTTTTTTAGTTTTTGAGGCTTCAAGTGTTGTTATCAATTTGCCATTTCTTGCCAGGGTCATTACATGAGGAGTACCTGGGTATGCTTTTCAACTATATTATGAATTTTAACTTATCAAAAGCTTATTAAGAACTGATTCACAAAATAACCATGAACACTCGACCACCTTCCATTCTGATCAACCGCGATCCCTCTGCACCATCTGAAGGTGTCTCTCCCAAACTCTCCCATGTACTCGCCTGCAGAATTCCATAATCCGACAACATTGCCTCCGCAAACAGCGATCACATCTTGCGTAGTCGTGCACACGCCACCTGTATAAAATAAATATCAGTTTGTGAAGGCAGTAGTTCTCTAACCTTATAATATGTTATGAGATGGTAATTGATATCCTGTTTAGACCTCTAAGCTAAGCTAAGCTATCTCATTTCCTAAATGCAAATTTTAAAATGTCCCGAAACTGAAAAACTCTTGGTCCCAGCCATTTCTCATAAAGGATTCTCAACCTGTATTGTTTGAAACCTAATGGTCACCTGTTAGTGATGCCGCAATAGTTTAACAAGGTTGATAAAAAAAATTCATTGTTTTCATTACCTGGAGATAATTTTTCTGTATTTATGCTTGTCATCAAGTCTCCAAGGGCATTGAACATGAGTATTTTCTTGTGTTTTGTGTCAGACACTAATATTTCATCCTAATAGAAAGGATTATAGTTTTTCTGGAGTTATGGTCAAATATTTTTCATGTCTTCAAATCAAATTCATTGAAGTTAATTAAACTTTGCTGTGTACATGGTTAGTTACTGCAATCCCAGGAAGATAATCTCCGATATCTTCTTTTCCGACTGCCATCGTGTTCTGTCTTGCATGTGCCCCAAATTCCCAAGCGTTCTTGACTTCACCCCAGTCTCTGAAATCGAGCCACTTTTGTCGAAGTGGAATTATTCTTCTTGCTTCTGCGGCCGCGAGTCTTCAAGAGTATTTGAAGATTATTGTCCTTACCTTATCATATCTCTTATATTTCCAACTTCAATCGCAACTTACCCTTCATCATGATGAATATGAGCTATCGTGGCATGCAGAGTTGATGTTTTTGGTGTGTCCGGTTGGCTGGGAGCACTGGCTGTTCCTAATGGCGAAGAAAATCCTGCAAAATATGTTCAATTAGTCTCTATTTAATAAGGAATGTAAAATTCATTGCTTCTTAATGACCAGATGGTTCTACCTGGCACATCTTTAGTTGTATCCAGTACCTGGTTGTGGCTGTCAGATGCCAATAGCTGGTTTCTTGTAAAACATATTGACCTTGATGATGATGTAGTTGTTCGTTTGTGGTCGGGCAGAAGAGACACTTGGGACAACTGGTAGTCTTGTTGCTCTGATAGTGTTAAGATTTCAAGATTATATTAAATGTGCTGGATAGCTCTCTATTATATTATATATTATCCTAACTTACAATTCGATTTGAGGCTGCTCAATAAGATTGCAGAGGTGGAAATGAAATAGGTGCAAACTGGCCTGATAGTTATTTTGCATGTTTTTTTTTAAATCGCTTCGAGCTTCCTCATTGGATGTGAGAACAAATTACACACTGGGTTTTATTTATTACTTTTCATTTTATATTTTTGGATAGTTAGTCCCAAAAGATAATATTTATATTTAAAAGCTAAATTATAGGAAATATGGTACTTTTAAATTTTAAATTAATTATTTAAACGTATATCCTTTATAAACTATATTTGTCTTTGACTGAATTACATAATTTTCTTTTTTTTTCCCTCTAGAGGTATTAAATTTAACATCTGTTAATAAATTCAGTTATAATTTTTGACAACATTTAACTAACTATCCCAACTACTCTTACTTGATTTATCTGTTCCAAGGTTGCTTGAATCACTTGTCTTTTGAATTTGTTTATCAGATTGCGGTAACTTTACTTCCTCCCTGTTGTCGGTAATAGTCGTTGCATTTTTCGGTTCTCGGCTTATGTTGAACAGGCAGTCCCATACTTCCTCTCTGTGACAGAAAAATAATTCAAGATAATATGTATGCAATGGATCAGTCTTACTCATGTTAATACATTATAATACATGTTAATACACACTTAAATCCAGATGCTCTGAGAAGCTGAATAAGGTTTCCAATAGTTGCATCATCCCTCTGCGATATCTTCCACTTTTCGAGATAATACAAGTTACCTTTCCACTCTAGTTCCTTCACGATGTCTGATTGGAGTCTAATACAAAGGTTTTTTATTTTCCTTCTAATGTTATATGCAATTTATTTCCAAATTAAAATAGTTTAGAAAAGCAGATTTTTTTACTTCAGCGTTTTCGAAAGTCCGTTCGGCACCTGTGGCAAACTCCTCGCCAATTTCTCTAATAAATCCAATGTCACTTTTCTCTGCAGCAGGATTTTCCTGCGGTCGTCTAATTCGCTTCTAAATTTTTTCGTACTTGCGGCGCTCCCCATTGCACCCTACGAAATCCAGGCAGATGTTTACTTTGAATTTTTCTGTTTTTAGGTTAAGAAAGAGCATGGAATATCTCTGGACTCTTTGCAACCTGGAATGTGTGCACTCTTCAATCCCAAATCGGTACGTAAGATTACACCAACTTCAAATTATCACTCTTTGTGATGAACATGAATACCTTATCTTAAGAGAATTAACATGACCCTTTACTTCAGAATGATTACACATTCTCATTTTACACGTCTACTCCAGGTAATCCCACTCAATAAATTGTTACATAACTGAATTGTTTTTAAAATATTAGTCTTTTGTTTTTCGCAAGTATTGCTACTCACCTTTTCACTTGATGACATATCCGACTGCACCTTATTAGTTTCTCTTGAAGGATCCATTTCATGATTATCCTTCTCTTCGAAATCATCCTTACATATTACTATATTAAGATAAAAAGAAAAAAATCTTTTAAGTGTGGCACTCTTAATCTTGTTAGCCTAATCTGTATGTAGTTAACAGAAAGGGAAATTAAATTTACTTTATTGAAGACGCCAAGAAGTCTTTGTCAGTTGAGTACGAACGACCTACTCGTTGCCCTCGTATTGCCCAATAGCACAGCTCAAGGTGCTTGATGACTACAAGTGTAGTCATTCTAGATACAGAATGAATTCCTATGTCTGTCTTTTAATTTTTAACTGTTTTCCACTTACAATTTACCCTGTAGTATGTAAAGCCTACTGATTTTGTAAACAGCGTTTTCGAATTTTGAATTTCCCTAACCTGTCTAATCCAATCAAGTAAATAAATATAAAAGTTATAGGTCCAGCAATACAATGTGTTACTAATGAAGGAATATAATGTTGAATGAGAACAGTACACATCTCATACACAGCTAAAAAAATTGTCTAGCCTAAAAACATATTGCCTTGAAACGGAAAGACTTGACAGACTCAAATTTAAGACATTATTTTGAGCACAGGTCTCAAAAGGAGGAATCAGTGGAACTTTCCTTGACTTCAACGCATCGCTCTGCGTCCTTGACAATAATATGACAAATGTCTCAATGCAAATAGAAAATGGTTCTGATGACAATTTCGGGAAGAAATCTAAAAAAGAGAAGACTATTGATAAACAGGAAGCGGTAGCAGATAAATATAAAGAAGATAAAGATTTGTCAAACAAGAAAAAAAAGCAAGGAAATTTGGTTAGTATCAGCAACAACTAGGCAACATTTGGAATTTTTTGAATGCAAACATGTTATTTTGTTTAGGTCAAGGCATGCGTCCTCTTCGTTAATCCAATGTCGAAGCATGTTTGTGTCAGCTCCAGCAATTTCATGCTCAATAGCGAAGTTAGGAAAACTACGCATCTCAATTATGAAGTAAGTTTCATTAAAGCTATGGAATACTTAATAATAATAATCTAGAATCATATTTTCGTTCAATATTAGCAGGTGATTTATTTTTTGTATCACAGTTTCAAATAAAGCTTCTCTTTTTTTAGGAATCATTTCCCATCGGTTACAAGTGTGAAGCTAAAATAACAAAGTTCGTTAGAGGTTTAGGAGCAATGTTGAAGGTAAGTCGGCAGTCAGATGTGGGACGATTCAACTTGTTCAAGGGTTATCCAATATCTTGAGTGGTGCTTCAAGTCATACAGGCAGTGGTTGTATTCTTTTGAAGCTGATTTTCAAGATTTTTCGAATCTAAACTTTGACTTTTTATCAAAGTTCCCGTGACTGAGAAGTTCAATACAACTAGTTCTTTGGGAATAACAAAATTCAATTGTGACATGACGAATGCCTGGATATGGAAGATTTTCCCGACATACTTCGACAAAAATAGTTTAATTTAGCCTTATATTAATTTATCTCACTCGAATTTCATTCAGATTGAGGAGGGTAGAGATGTAGTTGGGTTTTGCCCGTCGAAACATTTGTCTGATGACAAATTGGAAGATTTGTACAATATCTTCACACCGGGGAAGTCTGTCTCGGCATGCGTTGTACACAGCGTAACGCTTGATGGAGTTGTTATCTTGTCTTTGAGAAAGTAAGTTTGTGGTGGCATAAAAATGAATTCAAAAAGGTTTTCAATCATTTGGTATTTTGAAATTTATTTCATAGGAGCATTGTGGATTGTGAGTTTCTGACGTACGATAGCGTCGTGCCTGGAATGATTGTTGATTGCAAAATCAAATCGATACAAGAACAAGGACTCTTTGTTAGTCTTGGAAAAAGTAAATGATCTAATGAGCATTACATTATTGGTATTGCTGAATATTTAATGCATTTGAATGACATCGTATTTTAAATAATATCCATGTTTCTGATAGCTCACAATATAATTTTATTTAGCAAAAAAAATGATGGGTTTTAAGAAAAAAAAAATTGTGCTCAGAAATTTTTTTAATTAAGAAATCTATATGTGTTACAGATTTTATAGCCCAAGGATTTCTTGAAATCTTCATGTTAGTCACCAAAAGTATCCGTGCAATATTTTTATTACAGACAACTATTCTCCAGTGAAAGGAATGGTCATGAATATACACATGGCTGATATTAATTTGACTCGTCCCGAGAAGAAGTTTACCGTGGGCGATATCATCGCATGCAAGGTAATTTCGGGGACTGGGGACTTGGCTGAATTTCGCTGTATGTTATTATTCACGTTATTTATTTCGTTTCACGAAAAAGGTTTTGTCAGTCGACAAAGTGAGGAAGAGAGTTCGTCTGACTCATAAAAGAACGATGGTGAAGTCGAAATTTCCGACGGTAACCGGTTACGAGCAGTTCAAAGTCGGGGACATAGTTCACGGCTACATTGCTTCCATCAAAAGATTTGGGTATGTTTTTTATCAAGATATTATATTATATTTCTTATATTTGAATTGAATTCTTATCATTATTTTATTTATTTTTATATAATAACTTCCTATCGACATATATTGTCATCATTACAGCATCAGTATCTATTTTTTTTATAGAGTTTTTGTCAATTTCTACAATAACGTTTTCGGTCTTGTTCCCAACGCTGAACTATCGACCGACTTTGTCGAGAATCCAGATCAAGTATATTTGGTTGGACAGGTGATGCTTAATAAACGAAGATCAACTTTATTTTATTTAATGTACCATTTATACTTGAGTATACGTCTCAAATTGGAGGCAAAAGCTTAAATTTGAGCTTTTCTACAACCAGCTTGACTAAAAGTTGAGTTAATAATTTTGGTATACTTTTCAAGTGAAAAAAAAATTCCAACTCATACTTCAGTATACACTATAATTATTAGTTGATATGTATTGTGTTCATGTGCTGGTCAGTGAACTTTTCTTGCCCTTCTAGGTCATGAGATGCAGAGTTGTGAAATTGGACATGCAAACTGAACAAGTGACACTGTCGTTTATCTTGAGAGCAGGAGCAAAAAAGAATATAACATCACCTTTGTGTAACAAGGTAACAAATTTTTCGCAAAGGCAATTCATGTATTCAAGAATGATTTACAAATATAAGCGAAACACCATATAAGTTCTGCCCCTAAATGTTTTGAGGTGAATATAAGATGCAGAAAATAGTTGAAAAAATAAATGGAGATGTGTGGAGTGATGATGTGTGTGAATGTGTGTGTGTAAATATCAGATATTACTAGATTTTATAATACTTTTTATGCATTTTTTTTAATCACAAATAAATTTTATACTAAGCAGCTTACTGTTTATTTATTCCTCATTTTTAGATTGTTAATGTTGAATTGGTCAAGAAAAAAGAAAAAGGTTTTGAAGTTTTGATTGTGGCAGAAGAAAAATCTAAAAAGCAATGGTCATCTGCATTTCTGTCCACAATGCATCTCTCTGATTTCCCTTCTTTGGCCAACGCTTGGTATTCATCCTTGACTGTAGGTTCAGTCTTAACCGGTTGCATGGTGTTAGGAAAGAAAAGGCCATATCATGGTATTTCATGTAATAGCTTGTTTAAAAATTTATTTCTTCACACTAAAACTTTATTTCCATTCCAGTTACAAAGAAACAATCCATCATTGACGAATGCCAGAAACGAGAACTGACCTTTTCTGACCTCAAACAAGATCTAATCGTGAAAGGTTTTATTCGTCATGTCGTGCCTTACGGAGTTTTCGTTCATCTTCCTGGGGATTTGGTTGGACTCTGTCCTAAATCAGTAAGTGCTTTCAATAGATTCTAATACAGCATTACATTACAAGTTTATCTACAGGATTACTGTTTTCCTGACATTTGTCCTTCTTTCATCAGAAAATGGCAGATCGTTATTTGATCAGTTCCGAAGGTCACTTCCAGGAAGGTCAGTCCGTTATCGCCAATGTTGTGGAAGTCGATCAAGAGAAGAAGAGATTCATTGTCAGTTTGCAAATTTCCGATTGTTCTGAACAAATGGTTGATCAGGATATTTTGCTCAATAACTACCTCAATGAAGAGGCAGAACTGAAGAGAGTAATTGATGGTGCTTGGTTTGGTAAGACTATTATAATGTCTTTTGAGTAGCAACATTATTACAGTGTAATCAAACAAATCAAATCTGTGATTGAATGTGGTTCTAATAAATAGATTTGTAGATCTACTAGTAAATGTAATTGTCCATTACCTATGTAGATATTTGTGACTCTTTCAGATGCACATTCAGTTGGATCGCATGTTACGGCTCATGCAACCGGCATGAAGCAAGATGACGGAAGTCACGAATGTAATATTGATGGATTGCCAGATGGAGTGACTGCAAAATTGATAGATATCGAAGATGGTAATGTAATTTTAGATATTTGATTCCTGCCATCGATTAGTTAAGTGAATAGATCAAAGTATCACCTTCAATGCCGCATCAAACTATTTTGTACAGATGTAGAGGTCCAGGGAGATATGAAGGTAACAATTCTTTATACCAATTTGCTGAAGAAAGAAATACTACTATCTGGAGATCCAAAACTTTTGAATTCGAAAACGAAAAAGGTCTGTTTGCATTATACACCAAATTTTATATATACCTGTATATTAAAGTATATATATTGCTTACTCTTTTATTCAGGTATTGACCTCATTTTCAACTTTTTTGTTTTGTTTCAGAAAGGAGCCAAGTGCAGGACTGTCTCCGGTAAAGTCATGCATATAAATGAAGATGTTTCAATCTTAACAGCAACCAACGGAAACATTCTTGATGTTGGCTTGGCTTTGACCAGAAATCATCCAAACCATCCATTGTTTGAAGACAGTTGGCCATGGAAAAACGGTGACGAATTGCAATTCAAGTTCCTCGTTGAGTATGGTGGCTTTGATTTTAAGAAATATCACTGAATTTGTTTGAATTGATTTTCTCAAGAATAAGAAAAAGGTTTTTAACTTTAATCTTTTTTTAATTGTTCTTATTCTGGTTACCAGAGGCCAATTCGGAGTTCCACTTTTCTCACCACTCACTGAAAACAAAGATAATGTGGCTGGGAAGCGAAGAGGGAGCAGAAACCGCAGTGATTCGGAAGCATCCGATTCCACAGCTTCCATCGCTGTTAGTTTTGGAAACCTACATGTTGGACAAGAGGTAAGAATCTCAGCGATTTACTTATATTATACTTTAAATTATATATTTTTAAACTCATATTTGAGTCGTGTATTTTACTCGAGTTTTTGTCTTGATTTTGACTCAGTATTAACCTATGCTTCAGTATATATGGTAATGCTGATTGGTAATTACTGACCTTGTAATATTTTTCTCGTAAATTTCAAT
The DNA here is from genome assembly GCA_013436055.1 of Halocynthia roretzi. NCBI lineage: Eukaryota > Metazoa > Chordata > Ascidiacea > Stolidobranchia > Pyuridae > Halocynthia > Halocynthia roretzi. Next base: position 73,760 of record QRAM01000147.1, on the reverse strand, counting down.
GCCAGGTTGAAGGAGTGATCAGTTCTGTGAAAAAAACCAGCTTGTTGGTGAGAATCACTGAGTCTGAAACAGACGGTTATAAAGGTCAACCTGTCACAGGTCGTCTTCATATTTCTGAAATGCAAGAGGAATTGGCACCAGGGATGATTTCTATGAAGAAGTATGATATTTTATGTACCGATCTAGGAGGAATTGGGATCACAAATAGATAGATTCATATGCATCTTATTTCGAGTCAAGCAATCTTGGAAAGGGGGAATAACTTTTTGACACTGAAAAAGGGGAAGGATGCAAAGGGGGTTGACAATCATTATTGTATATTTTAGGCTACTGGATTGTTTTTTTTATCACATTTATCATCATATTATAATTATATAATTTTTTAATGTCTTTGCAAGATATAAACCTTGGAGCAAGATAAAATGCAAAGTTATTGGCTTTCGTGATGTACGTACCCACAACTTCCTTGTCATAACAAAGAGAACTGCATCTCGTTGTGTACTGGAACTCAGTCAGCGATCCGTTCATGATCAATTAACACTGATCGATTATAACATCGGAGACTTTGTTACGGCTTTCTCATCTGAAGTAAATATCATTCACAAAATACTATTTGTTGCAAAATGTTACTCCTTGCTTTAAATTTGTTAATTTTCTTGTAGTACAAAAATTACCAGCTTCACGTCGAGGTATCCCCATCCATACACGGCACAGTGCCAATACTCCTACTGTCTGACAATCCAACTGCCACACTAAAATCGACCAAGCCAAAGAAAAAGTCTTCTGCCTTTAAATGCGTTGTCGTGAAGAAATATGAACACACTTTGTCTTTAGCAGGAGATGGTGAGTATATTTTGAACATTTTCAAAGAAAGATGTAGCTATAATGATGTGGTATGGGAGCCGTATTTAAGAGATGAGATTGCCATTCATGTTTTCTTTGTAAAATGTTTTAGGTGCTATGGTCAACAAGGAAACTGGAAAGAACATTTTCGAATTCCAGAAGGAATGCATTACGAATGGAAGAATTCGACATATCAATGCGGATAACGTTGTCGTATCCTTGCCTTACCGTGCAACTGGCAAACTGCATATTGCTAATACCGCAGATGAATTTCAGGATCAGCCTTTCAAAGAATTGAAAATCGATGACATTATCAGGTAATCATACTTTGCTTTATTATAATTATATATATTTCTATATAACAAATTAGTCTGTTAAAATAATTGTTATAAAATTGATGGCAAATATATTGTTTGTATTTTTCTATTATCTGTCTTCAGATGTGCTGTGATTCAGTGTCCTTCTGACCAGTCCCTTGTTCTTTCAACGAGAAAGTCGCATATGGTTCCGGAAGGTTCCTCAGACTCTGTTGTAGACAAGGAAATTATAAATGGCAGTGATTTGCATGTTGGAGATTTTGTAAGAGGATTTGTCAAAAATTGTTCCGCTGTAAGTTCTTAATTTGATAATTTTGGAAAAAATCTTTGAATATATTTATATTACCCATAGACATAGACATATTTTTCATAAAAGAATATATTCTTGTTTTCAGGTCGGTCTGTTTGTGATCCTCTCACCGACAATCACAGGCAGAGTTGAGATGAAAAGGATTTCGAAATATTTCTTCAAAGACACAGATATATTGAAAGAAGTCTTACCGCCAGGAAAATTGGTGAAATGCAAAATTATTGGGTACGTTCACTCTGATAAATCAAACTATTAGGTTTGCAGTTTGAACAGAACTTTATTATCCTATTTTTCACTCATGAGATGATCAAAGGAAATCAGCTGTTCATATTCAGCTGCGATATTTCATTTTTTGGATTAGTTGAATGACATGCATCCTTACCTGTAATTGTTCAAAATGAGGATACAGCCTTTGGTTTTGCCGGGAGAAACTTGTGATGAAACTAACCATGTAGACTGCCCATAGCTGAGGATCTGACCTAGGGATTAGCTTTGAATAATTGAATGATGTACCTGTTTCCGGCTGGGTGTTTCTGCTAGTTATATATATGTTTAGCTTCCTAAATTTTTTTATATTTTCTATTGACAGAATATCACAGATTGAAAACAAAGTTAGTTTATCTCTGTTGGAGTGCGACACCGGCTGTCCAGACTTGGTTCCTGAAGCTCTGAGCCTTCCTCTTCGCCATGGCAAAGAAAAGGAGACAAAACGCAAGGCAGTAGGTCCCCTCGTGGATAAATATATGAGGTGTGAAATCGTAGTACAGATAATGAAATTACTTTCCCCCTTTGACTATCAATTCGAATGAAAATTACGTATATAAACATTCTACTGGTCAAAAGAAAAACATGTTTCTGGGAAGTGGGGAATGGGCTAAAACTTTTATACATTTTATTTGGAATATTTTTTATAGTGGCTCAAAGAAACTTAAAATTGAACTGAAGAAAAAGTCCGGAACCAAGAAAAAAGCAGAAATGTTTGAAGATGCAGATTCTGGATTGGATGAAGGTCCAGATTCTGGCGAGAATTTTGTGGTATGTTTAATGTAAATGGATTTAATACTTATTACTGTTTATTAGGTAATATAGTTTGTCATTATATTTTCTTCTAAATCCGTATGATTGCTAGAAGGTGCGTTCATTTTTACCCGTGATTATGGAAATTATAATTATGCTGTAAATATCAAATAATACATAAACTAGCTAAATGGCCTCAACCTATCTCCAGTGAAGTTTTTCGATACTATATATAAACAAGAAGGAACTAACTTAAGGGAAATACGATTATAAGTGGATTTCAATCCTCTGTAATATTCTATTCAATAGAGGGCGAGAATCTTAAACAGAGTGAGTAGTAATGAGACTGACTACTTCCTGATATCTTGCATTCATCAAAAAATGTTGTTCTCAGAAACCTTTACTTTGTATAGTCGTAATTTCATATTTGATTGTCTGCTTATGACCGCCGTTTCGAAATGAAAGGAGGTGTCCGATATCTCGGTAATGGGATATTGTTTATCTCTGTTAATTTTTGCAAGGCTTTTAATGATAGAAAGGCATTCATTGATCACAATGGCTCCTGAATGCTTGAAATGGATAGGTCTAATTATTATCATGAAGGTCTTCCTCGAAGAAAAAATGAAAATCTATCCTGCAGTCAATACGTGCCTATGGTTGCATTCAATGAGAGAACGAGCAATTGATTTATTGAAAAGAGAATATAGTGATTGAAAAGATATATAGCCCTCATCTTCAAAATCCATTTTTATTATGCATTAAGAACGGATTGTGACTATTTATAACCATCCCTTATCAATCTATTCATTCTTGTCTATTACTTGAATTTTAAGAAAACTCCAACACCTGGGAATATTGAGATTGTATCGCACGAAGAAGCAGGCAGTGACGAACATGATCCCGGTTTCATTTGGGATGTTCCAAATACCAAGAAATCTCAAATCTCTGCCAAGAATTCATTTGACAGTGATGATGACGATGATTCCGATGCAGAAAAGGATAAAAAAGTGAGTTCTGAGCCGATATGGCAAATCCACCTCTCCCGAAAATATCTTGGAATCTGTTCGCATTATATGCAATATTCACAATATGTGAGCTCAGAAATGCAATGAAAACTACGACTTTAATAAATATTCCCACTACTCTTCTATCACCAATCATTTCTCCTTTCAACATTTGTATGTTGCTGCATTGTAAAAATATTTCAACGAGTGTTATGTAATGTTAATATTCACGTACTATATACACAGTCAACAGACGCAATCAATTTCATCTATATATATATTCAAATAATATTTGAAAAGTCTAACCAAAGTCAATATCGAATGCAAATCAATGGCTGTACCATACAAATATTTGTTGAGCGAACGAAATCTGTTTTGCTGGGAATTCCACTCGTTATAACTTGCCGAAACTATTTAAAATACTCCCACAAGACGGAATGAAAGGTTTGCGAAATTTTTACAAATAACCAGGACCCCAAAAAGAAAACCAGGAGGGAATTGGAAAGGGAAAAAGAATTAGAAGAGGCGGATCTCAGGAAGAAAGAAGAATTATTGTGCGGCGATAATTTGCCACAGACTGCAGTCGAATGGGAAAGGCTTGTGTTGACTAATCCTCAAAATTCAATGGTATGTCCTATTATTATGGAACAACTTTACATTATACATACCTAACATATCCGCTTGTTTCAGCTTTGGGTTCGTTACATGGCATTTCACCTTCACGCCACCGAGGTAGACAAAGCCAGAGTTGTAGCTGAACAAGCTCTCAAAACAATAAATTTCAGGTGTCTGTTTGATATACTTTAAACAAATACAGTAGAATTCGCTCATTGTTATCACAGACGACTGCTGCAAGCCTCCTAATACTTTCTGCTATTCATCGGTTATATCAGCGTATTAGTGTCCCAAATTCTACTGCACATGAGCTAATGAACGAATTGCCAATGCTTTTTTTAGAGAAGAGCAGGAAAAACTGAATGTTTGGGTCGCGCTTCTCAACCTGGAAAACATGTTTGGTGCTGAAGACAGTTTAGACAATGTTATGGAAAGAGCGCTGCAACAAAACGATCCTTTGAAAGTTCAAACTCGCCTGGCATCCATTTTTGAAAATTCTGGAAAACATGAGGTCCGTGCTAAGGTTTATGTTTAGAATTATGTTTCCTCGATCACTTGGAACTAATTTCAATTGGGAAATATGAACCTTAGCCTTAGAAGTCCCAGCGCATGCTGCTAGAAAATCTAGTCGCATCTTGACACTTTGGGGCCATTATCACATTATTTTCTGATTAAGCCCCGCGGTTAGATACTACAAATCATTATATCTTGAATTTTTGAGGCACTATTGTATTTGAATCTGACATTCTGGTAAACGAAATCATCAGGCAAAAGTGTAAAACGGCAAGGCCAATATCATTTGATACTCTGCTACTATTTAATCCGCTTATGATTATACTGTGTGGGTGCTACTAGCAAGCAGAAGAAGTGTACGAAAAAATGTTCCGGAAATATCGTCGCAACAAGGACGTGCCGATTATGTACATGACTCATCTCATGCAGCAGGGTAAGCGAGAAACTGCCAATGACATCATGAAGAGAACTTTGCAAAGTTTGGAACAAAAATATCGTATGTTTCTGCTTTTCAATTTTAATTTCTGTTATAATTGTTTGGTAAAAAAAAATAATGTTGAATTTTATTCAGATTTGGAAATTATATCGAAATATGGACAACTAGAATACAAGTATGGTGACCCCGAGCAAGGGCGTATTGTGTTTGAGAACGCTCTCAGCAATTATCCAAAGCGATCTGATATTTGGTCCATATATATAGACATGTTAATCAAAGTGCATAAGCTGGATGAAGCTAGGTATAGAACTGAATTATTACGAGTTAAATATCAAGTATATAAACACAATTTGAATCTGAATTGCCATCATCTTGTAGTACTATCGCTAGTCATACAATTTTCATATAAAGAACTTCAATACTAAATACTCTTACTTCATGAAGGAATGTATTTGAACGTGTGACCACCATGAACCTGTCAACGAAAAAAATGAAGACGTTTTTTAAACGCTTCATTGAATTCGAAATTAAATCCGGGACGGAAGAGAGCGTTGCCGAAGTGAGGCAGAAGGCGATGGATTTTGTTGAATCGAAGATGTCGAATAACCAGATGGAATAGCGTTATGCTGTTATCTTATGAAAGAGTCATTCTATTATGACGTGAAATAAAAATGGTGATAGTGAAATAGTAACTTGATAATCCATATGTGGCCACGTTGTTCTAAGTTGTTCTGAAAGTTCCACTACATCAACATTCATCCCATTGTATAAAGAAATTAGGACTTGCTATGGCAGTTGAATTATAAAAAGGTTGATTATAATTTTACACAGCTGCCAATGTTCACCCCTTCCTGGTTATTATGTGAATATCTTAGTTTCTATTGTAATTCCTGAATTGTGCACATATTTTCATGAAGGACATTCGATTTCAAGGAATTAGGAAGCATTGTTAAGAGACCATTGTGCACAACCTACACAAAGTAGTCTCAATGTTGACATTAGAAATATTTCAATAGGCAAAGGATAGTGCTTTAATATAGAGCTAACACTTGGACAGGTAGGATGGTTATCATCTACCATTTGTTGCAATATTCTGTAGAAATTCCAGATATGTATGATGAATAGGTCTTCATGATTCTCTGTTATACTGGTATACATATCTTCTATATTCTATAGATAAAGTACCAGGTTTTTGAGGCAATTGTTTGGTAATTTATATAAGATACATTTTAACACATTGGATCATACGGTATAAAAGTTATCAAGAGGGTTTTCCAAAATAGAGATCATAGATTTGGTTTCTGTTGCTACTTTCTACCTAAACAGAGGACATAGGATTGTGACTAAATCTGGGGGGGCCCGCACCTTCAGGGGATGCGACGGAGTGGCTTGTGTAACGAGTCATCGTTCAGTCAGCTGTCGGTGTGCCTTGAGAAAATGTAGCAGGTGGTTTCCTAGGGATAGATGCATAAAATTGGTCGGGAACCCCCACTCTAGACAAATATCTATGCTCGCACTAGCTCAGCTGTTATCAAACTTTTTTGAGTTAACATTGATAAATTTTTTGTCCGGCATCCCCTTCGGTAATCAAGTTGTAAATAGTAAACATGCCAAAGCTCGATGCTCGAGCCAAATGTTATTTCGGGATTTTTTCGGTTAAAATTAGGTGGCTCAAACGCTGCACTAGCTCGCTCACTAAGCAACACACATGGCCCTTATGGATAGCATATCCATCCAGTTACCTATATGCCTGACTACAAATACTATTTTGCCAAGTAAATCTAGAAGTACTTTGTAGTAGCTATGGGAAAGTTGTAGTCAAATAAATGACTTGCAAAAACAAATTTATTATCAATCCTAGCACACAAATCCACGAACATAATTAATGATATGAGGCTACATTTACTAGAACAGAAATTAGAAAAAAATTCATAGGTCAATTTCGGTTAAGAGGTTTTCGGCAGTGTATCAACAAGTCTTTTCTTAATACTTGGAATTAATTTTAAATGTTCATCTGCACATTGAAACAGGCAATTGTTAAAGACCGACTTTGTTCCGTCTTCTCCCAGGGTAGATAGAGAATCCTGAGCTTTATCTTGACATGACATCATGCATCTTTGGATCCTGTTCTGGAATCGTTCCAACTCTGAAAAGCCCAAGGTTGTGTGTTACAAGTCGATCACATATTTGTAGGTAGATGACTTTAGTTTTATTTTATAATTCTTTCTAAAAGTTATTTATATATGATTGAATCTATTTTTACAGGTTTCTGAATTCACTCTCAGGCTTGTTCTTGTGAGTGAGATAATAAAGATGGACAAGGGACATCCATCCATCATTGAAGTGCTGTATATTAACTACCAGGTATGTTATTATAATAAGATATTCAAATTTGAATGTGGGTGATTAATGAGTGGATATTTAGTTATGATTTTACACATTGCATCCATAATTATTATGTAGTATTTTATTTTCACAAGGTATGTGATTATATTATGTTAAAATATTCAAATATGAATGTTTGTGCAAGTGCAAAAGTGTTTATAATTTAAAATGTTCAACATCAATCCCTCAGCAATACTCTTCACCATTTTGAAGCAAAGGTATATAGCATATACCTAGCTCTAGGTCATGCCTTTTTGGAATCATTTTTAGTATTTCAAATTTTAATTGCAACCAGAACCCCAAGAATGATATACTATAGTCATCAAAGTTTTTAAAGTGTCACAGGGTTCGTGGAATATTATGGATATATTTCTATGGTTCAACCCAAATGTCCAAGTCAAAATGAATCGTAATCTTCATTAGCCAACCTAATCAATATTACCCTGCTTCACAAGAGACTGTGTCTCCAATAGTGGTCTTTGACACTGTTCTATACACCTCTGAACTTCTTCAGCACTTGTGAATGTATTGTCACAGCATTTTGATCCACAAATGAATGCCCTTCCCTGTGAAATATTAGATAAAGCTTTCAGAATCGAACATTGAGTGAGACCATATACAACATCCACACCTGCATTTTCCTTATGTGGTCACGTTCCAGTTCCCTTTGCATAGCACTTGCATCTTTGTCAATTACCGACAATCTATCTTGCACATTTTGATCCATTTTGATTCCTCTAACTGCGTATTCAACCTTAAGAATATATTCACCACCTTATCTCCGTTTTGTCGTCGAAGTTTCAACAAAATCGTGGATTTTTAAGCAATAACACTTGACCTATCTCTACAGTAAATAAACACAATAAATTCTGATCAATCACATTTGCGAGGTTTAATATTTTCAAAACCACATTTTACCAGCGTCAGACATTGACCTAACACCTCCTGACCTTTACCTACACCGAAATTAGGGAGAGTCACTGAAATAAATGAATTAAAATATCTGAGGTAAATCTACAGGTAGGGGACGTGGATTAGCAATATTTCCCGCTTTTACTGCTTCATAGGAATGCCATACCTAAATACCTGTCCCTAAACGTCTTTCGCCCCGCCCAATTCTTAATTTTACGTGGACATTTCAATGGTTATTTTTTGTGGGCGATTATCCCCTCGTAATATGCAAATTCCAATAGCTTACGTTATTTGGGAACGCCCTCCATCAGCCCCTGTACAATGTCAAATTTATAGTAATTTAAAAACCCCATAAGAGAAAGCGTCAAGATTAGTTAATAATCTTCAGCTTGCTTATTACATTTTGGAAATTCCTGGTTTATGGCCACGGTTTCTGGCTGACAAGCGAAACACGTGGATTCCAGTGAATGAATTTTTACGTCGTCCGGGATGGTTACCTTCATTTCTTCGTTCCCTTCTCTCGTTTGTGGGAAAAATCCCTTTTCCGAATCCGAAAACCAACGACAATGTCCGAACAGAAGTGAAACACGGAACGAGTAAGGAGTAAGGATCCTCGAACAAAGGGTTTTCCGTATAAGGCAATTCTTCAGCCGAGTCCGTAGGAGAAACAACCAAATCTCTTTGTATACTTTACCTTATATGGGACATACCTTGATGTCGTAGAAGGGAAGGAGAAAGTGATATAATTTTTACATTTCGCTCAATATCTCTCGAAATTCATGCTTCATCTTGACGAAAATGATAAAAATGGACAGAAAAAGATAATTCCATTCATTTGAGACCAAAATCGAAAAGATTGGTGCCGAGGGAGTCCAGGAAATCGTCGATGAAAATAATCATTTGCTTTTTTTGACGTCACGGATCTACCCGACGAACGAACGGAAGAGAATTATAACTACGATTGTTCGGAACCTTTCGGCATTCATTTCTTCTCTGATCTCGTATTGTACAGAACTCAAGACAGCGCAAGAACAGATGTGCAATTTGCCATTGCACTTGTAGACGAGCGAATTCTAGAATACATTTACTATTATTCATAGATGATTCAGGAAATCTGGTGACTCATAGTCAGATCTCAATTGCGCAGATTTAATTAAAGAAGATTACTCTTTGATGCCAACACTGTCCACATGTTGAGGCAACTTACATTCGCGTTGGCACCCGAAAGGAGGAACAACCTGGATTTAAACCTGCATTTAGATGGTTTCTGGGGCCCTGACCAACCAGACCCGAACCTCAACTCTATTGTCGGCAGAAGGATAAGCCCGGGCAGCACTATACATTTCAGGATAGCAACCACCCCAGTAAGTGAGAGTCTTCCCAATTTCCAAAGAGACGATTCTCCTAACGATGGACTTTCTCACCCGCGTGATATACTCGACTTCTCTTTGCTGGGTATCGGTCCCACGCCGGAATGTTTTCAATCATTCGCAGCGGCAGCAGTATCAACTTGTAATTCTGACACAGCAAATAGCAGCAGCGTACCAGAATTGTCTTACACAAATAGCCCGATAATATCAGGCTTCAATCAAAACAGTGCCGGTACGGATTTAAAAACAAGCTGCTCTGCTACTCCCACCTGTCCGGAAACGCCATCCGCCGGTTCGGTTAGCACACGGGACTTTAAAGAAACAGAACTGATACATCAAGAAGATGAAAAAATTTCTTCCTGCATGGTGGGTGGAGTAACGCAAAGCAACACCAATCTGCTACCATCAGATCAGCACCAATCTGCATTAACAGCTACCAGTATTAGCAAGGCTTCGCCTACACTCGATCAGTCGAAGCATCAGATTGCTGGCAACGGAGGTGGAATATTATCTTCTACTGTTAACGACTATCCCACAAGTCCAGAGGCGATCCATAAACTTGAATGTTTTTTGAAGGACTCGCAAGTTTATTCAGAACCGGGAAGTGGTTTTCAACCTTCCCCCTCGTCATCCTATGTCACCACCGACGCTCCGGACAGTCCCTTCACTCCAGTCGCTGCGGGGGAAGACGATATTATATCGGACGAAGACATAGAAATCTGTGAGAGTTACCTCAAAGAAAACGAAAATTCTTTCGATTACCCGCCCGACAGCAACAACAAGTTCCCAACGTCTGAGCCAAACAACATTAACTGCAATAATAATAACAGACATAAATTAGGCGAGCTGGCTGCCTCTTTGAACACCGCCGTGGACGGCCGTTTATCAACGTCTTCTAGCACCGGCAGCCAAGTGAATTTCACAGAGGCCGGACCCTCACTCGGAAATATTTCTGCTGGCAATCAGAACACACCTACTGTTTCTTTATCAGGTAGGCAGATACATTATTTCACTATGTTAATTATTATTTATTGATGTTTTTATTGCACTCGTATATCTTAGTGTCTATCGAATATGCAAGGTCAGGGTTTTTATAATATTTACACTTACCGGAACAGCGACATACATAGTATTATTATTTATTATCAGCTTAAGTATTTTGAAAAGTTCAATACTTGTATACCCTGTTATTAAAGGTAAGCCAGTCGAAAATTTATAGAATAAGAGTCTGCGAGGTAGCAGTGAGATTTATTTTTAGGTATGTGAGCTAAGTGTTGACGATATGTGAGAAATGGCAGTCAAGTGTCGTTTATTTCATGTTTCTGATATGGCCGCCAGACACACGTTGAAAGGCTAACTCGATTGAGGCCGGAAATATTCGAATCGCGATAGGCTTATTGGCTTAACTATAGGCGGCATTTTGACAGACGGCCTGTCGGGCAACGCTCTCTCTTAAACTATCCCATAAGACGCCAGGCAAAACTCATATACAGGTTCCCATAGCAGGGGGAGAAGCTATTCGAGATTACGTCATTTCATGCATTACCACCTTCACGTAGTAGTCCTGGGAAGAATTCTCCCGAGTTACCTTGACTCCCACATACACCACAGAGTTCAAAATCCCAAATAAAGTCGTGAAAAAAAGTTACTTTACATCTCCCACCTGTGTGTTTTATACTTTATGATCGTATAAGAGTCCGTGTACAAGCTACAAACAATAGTAGTTAGTTACAGAAGAGTCGATAATAGGTTATGCTATATTCGTGAAATATAGTTAGGTACATTTATCCTATTATATATTTAGTTGCTTTTTCGTGGTTAAGGTTTATTTTATGTTCATTTGTTTATATTCACCCAGTAACTACTTCGAAATCTACAAAGTAATGACAAAACAATCAGACAATACATTTTCAAGCTAACTACCGGTTGAAAACCGTTATTAGTGAACAACAGGCGCCCGTAATTAACAGCCTGTCCGCCATTTTGGATTTAATAACTCCCCGATATCACGTTTTGCGCTTAATTGCTCGATTTAACTCTGGACCGTGGCGTTATACAACATCGAAACCTTGATTACAACATTCAGGCTCAATATTATTTACTCTAATAAGATGCTTATGCTAACTATTGTCACTAAAATTGCCGTTTTAATTTGCCAAGTGAGTTTCGCAGCGTTTTGAAGAAAGAAAATGGCGCTAGGAATGCAAACCTTAGGTCGTTGCGCTCAGCTTACTGCGTCGTTCTGTCATGCAAAACTTCAACCTTGAATTTTGAAATATAATTTATTTTTTTTCGTTCCGGAAAGTTTTAGAGTATTTAGTGGAATTTTCATTTATTTTCTTTAATATAAGTGAGCGGTCTAATCCTACAATTGCGCAGCAATTAAGAGAAAATCGCAGCGAAAATTTCTGTCGTGATTCTCTTCATATTTAATTTGTACTAGATTGTGAGAATTGCGGTTTTTATGAATGGAAGGCACTTAATATCGCTTGTTGTTTTCTAGCATTATTTACAATAAATGTTTTTCTTGGGATGATTAGGATCTCGAACATTTGGAGAATAAGTGTAAAACTTTCGCTATCAATTTTGGATAATTTCTCCAGCCTTTTTTCTCATTGTTTGGTATTTTTTCGACTACGCAGAGGTATATATACTTGAACTCGCAAATAAATTTTGCCTCTTTCGCTTTTCCGTACGTCATTTAATTAACTTGACGCTTAGTATAAAAGATTTTCACTCAGTGAGTAGTTCAGTATTTCAATGAAAGTGATTCGGAGCAAGATTCAAGAAAGTGAATTCAAGTATTATGTAAAAATTTAATATAGCATGAGAGATGAAAATTATATAATAAAATGAGATAGGATGCTAAAGTTTTATGTTCATACACTGTGTATGGATTCTGAATAAAACTGAATTAGAGTGTTGATAAAAGATAAAAATAATAGAAGAATGTTGTTCCAAGTAATGTCTTGTAAGCATAAATAATAAACATGAAATGAAACATGAATAAACACATTATACTAAATCCGAGATTGTAACTATATTTCATTATATGTATTATGCAAAGTTTTTACAGGCTTTAGTTATCAATGTAGTGGTAGGCAAGTATTTGAATAAAGAATATAAATATAGAAACACAGCACAGTGAAGTAGTACTAATGAGAACAGGCTTTGTAGTATTTATATTTTATACTATACTCAGAATATAGCATTTATTTACACGCCGAGGTATTTATTACAAAGGGCTAGTGTCACACGCCTAGATGTTTGAATGTCCAAGTCCTAAAACATATTTCTATAAATATATAGTTCACAATACTCTTATAACTTAGTGAATAATAATATTTTAGCAGTCAATTAAATACAATATTTTTTTTCAGAACTGAATATAATGTATCCAGCACCCGTGCAGTGTCTTCCACCCCAGGAAATTCTCACCCGAGACATGAATATTGTCAGCTCCAGACACTATCAGGAGCCTTATGTAACCGTTCCTCATTCAACTGTTTTACTTGGATCAACAACGGACCGTCACGTCATTAACTACAACCCTCCGTCGGTCTCTGCTTGTTCCACTCCATCGGTTGGAAGCCCAGGCGCTCCTACGTCATGCGGAGGCACCCCGCAATCTCCGATATCACCAATTCATCATTATTCCAGTAACCATTATGCCACGCCATATCATCAGTCGAATCAACATCAGACATTGCATTCGACTGTTTCATCGCCGGGTGCGATAGAAAACAACGGCAATCGCCCTCCATCCGATATGACAGTTTTATCATCGGTCGCTCGACCAGCATCTGTAATTTCACATTCGTCATCAGTAGGACAGCAGTCTATCTACCAAGACCATTCGCAGGGCGGTCTGTATTCTCCATTCGTGTCATCTCCGCAACACGACTCTCGTGTCATAAAAGATAATTTCTATATGTCCAACCACGAGAGTTGTATGCTTTCAACGACCTCTTGCCTCGACACAGCCGGTCTTATCAAAACCGAAATGGTTTCTCCTTCGCACGAGGTGCTCAGCGATATTCCGTCAACTTACGAGAATTATGAAGGAAGACATCAAGAACTTCTCACGTCGCAAGCATGCTCGAGTCCCCCGGAAGTGTCGACTTGTATACAACGAACGTGTGATGTCATAAGACCTTCGCCACATCGTGAAGATAGCTTTCACTGCATGAAACAGGAGAAATCGGAGACAGACATGTCCTCTCAACAGCACCAACTACAATCAGCTATGCTTCCATTTCCTTCATGTTTGGTGGGAGAGGCCAAATTTGTGTTCAGCCTTCATCCAGAAACACAGACCGCAGATAACCAACTCTATCAACACCAGCAGCAATATCAACAATCTTTCCAAGACCAGCATCATCATCATCAGCATATGAACTTTGGTCATCAAAGCGAGCCATCATTCTCTTTCCCTGCTCAACAATGCAATTTTCAACAACAGAACATATTCTCCACATCAGATGTTCAACAAAAATACAACGAGCTTTTCCAGACCTCCGCATTTCAACAGGGAGAACCGAGACCAAAATTAATTAGGAAGAGAAAATTGGACTCATCGTTTACGGAGTTATCACAGCACGGATGTCACATCCAGTTGGACCAACCATCGAGCAGTTACTACCCACAATCCGTAGAAGTGCAGTGCATAAGACCCCCTCCACCTTATCCCGATTCGTTTCAACCAACCCAATACGTTGAAAGCCATTTGCTTCAAAGTTATTCTCCTCAAAACAAAGCTCCGTATTCTCCGACCCAGATGGGACAGTATCAGCAACCAGCTCGCTCGTCTTCCTTCATTGATTTGCAAGCCAGATCAGAAATTCTTCCAGGAAACGTACCACCATCACTGTCTTTGCAGCAAGCCAAGCAGTGTCCTTCCAGTTTTTTAGAACCAGGTCCCTTCCAACCGCACAAAAGACGGCGCCAAAACAGAAATAATTCCGGGAACAAACCTAATTCGTTGGCCAAACCACAACAGGATCGGCCTTACAGGTGCTCTCATTGCGAAAAGAGGTTTTCTAGGACGGACGAACTCCATCGACACATGCGAATTCACACAGGTAAACAGATGTTTTCAGTTGTGTGTTTAAGTTGATGAAATCTGTGTAGACATTGTCAGAAGATAAACAACTATATTTTATTATACTAACGATGAAGTAATTGAACGTCTACCTTTTTCTCCAGGTGATAAACCTTTTCATTGTGAAGTCTGCCATCGCCGCTTTTCCCGAAGTGATCACCTTCGCACACACATCCGCACTCACACAGGTGAAAAACCATATCAGTGTTCCATGTGCGACAAGCGATTTGCTCGCAGTGACGAATGCAAGAGGCATCAGAAAACCCACGAAAAAGCAAAAGGCAAAAACAAATCTTCGAATTCGTCAACTGCTACCCGCCAAACGTCTGTTCTGCAAGGACCAATGCTTCACCCTGGTCGTTCTGAAATAATTCTACCAAGATTTGAACAAGACAACATGAGAATCCGTGGTCTGGAATCACGACAGGCAAATGTTCATAACTTTCAACTTCAAACTCCTGAATCTACTTCGGTTATTGAGAGCGGGCATCTAGTTATGCAGCCTATCACATCTTCCTCTGCCTCGTTTTTGTAAAAAAAGTATGTTTATTATGGAAGTTCAACAATCACAATCACACAATATCAATCTGACTTAATTTTTTTTCAGCTTATTCCTTTGAAAATTAATATTTTTTACTAATTTCTCAATATTCCATTATTCCTCTTCGTTTCTTAGACCTAATCGTTCCTCATAGTTTTCAAGGTGTGCACTATAATTATATACCAAGTATCCTGGTCTATATCGAACACTTGAAGGTATTTTAGACAAAATTTAGACAAATTTCAGTTGTTATTGTAAAGAATGTATATTCGTATTTTACAATATCAGCTCTAAGTGTTATGCAGAAGCATTCATTGTTTTAGAAGTTTCTATATAACGTACCTTATTTTCTCTTTCGGTCACGATATCTAACCTATTGAAGATATTATGCATACAATTATATTCAAGAAAGCAGTTCCTTTATTGTTTCTTTTACTATATTACTTGGTTGCTGAGAGATTCTCATAACAATTTTTTTCCCGTTATTGACCTTTAGCAACACTTACTCATTCAATGGTGAAGTTTACTAGAATTTCTTTTTCAACGTAAACAATGATAATATTGCCGTATGTGTCACGTGGAAAAGGTCCTTTTGCTGTTTTTTTCTGTTGCTTTTGTCCTTCGTCCTTCGCATCGTTTTATTTTCTCTTTCTTTTTGTTTTATTAACCCTTGTTCGAAATTTTTTAATACGCTGTTGATCAGCAGATTGTTCTTGGTTAACGGGAAGAAAATAAAATAAAATATGGAATTAATAACATTCTAGTATTTACCCAAAGAAGTCAGCAAGAATTGTCTGTAGGAAGAAATTCTTAGAGGTCAGAGACACTCTTACCAAAGTCACAATTTGAATCAGAATACTAACACTACCCTTATTCTAGTTCTAGTTTGAATAGCGGTGTTCTAGCTCCAACTGTACTGAACAGACAGTGGATGAGTGGCGTATCGTGTATTGGGCATTGCTAGTATAATTGTATATTCTGACAATATTAATGCTTCGCTGAGAATATCACATATTTCTGTGCACGAAATTGATAAAACAAATTATCCGGGAAGTAGAGTCCTAGGAATTCGATACTTACCTGTGATTCACCTTGCACGAAACCATGTACAGTTACCGTGTTATGACGTACGACGACGCCACGTGCTCATGTCATTCTTGTGATTGTTATAATGAGATCGTTAAAAGCAAGGTGTGATAGACCAGAGAAATGGGAAGCGATGTATTTATCGGAGTGTGAAAATACAATACAAATTTACAAAACAGGCAGTTCTGTGGCATAAAAGTACAGGCATCTTGCTAAGTACACTGATCGTTATGTGATTTCTCTGTGGTGTCTGTGTATGTACAAATGCGACAGTGGGGTTAATTCGACCGTATAGGAATGTTGTACAACGCATTCCAGCAGCATTGTGTAATTGGGTGACGTTATACTATAACCACATTGTTAGCTACCGATATTCAGAGAGAACAGTTATTTGTTTTAAGGTTAAGTTTTCAACTTGTATATTGTTCCATATACTGTACATTGCTGTCGGATATCTCTATTCATAGACCGGTGATTTCCATGTCCCATGAGAGATGTTGCGGGTAGATTTTTGCAGAATTATAATAACTTATTGTTTTGCCATACATTATTATATGTTTTGAAGCGTATGCGTTCTTTACCACCGGTGACTGGTGTGGGGTTGGTGAAACTGTGCAAAAGTGCATACACAGCACTCACTATGCCATTCCTTTTAGAACGGCTAAAAATCAGTTTGGTTATAACTTGAACCAAGAATACTTTCTGTATTAGTTGTAGTTTGCTTAAGTGAAGGATATGCAACCTATAAATTAGATGAGATAAGGACTCAGTAACCTAACTGAAAGGGATAGTTGCGGTATCACAATATTAATGCATTCCCGACTTGGGTCGAAACGGCCTCATTTAAAGACGCTATACGTGACCTGCTGATAACGGTGTTTTAATGTAATTAATTCCGTTGATTGTCGAGGTAATTGACGCTTGTTTTTGTTACATTTTCAAAAACATTCAATTAGTTCGCGGAGAAACAAATTAGTGTTGCCGAGACAATCCGCCAAAGTGCGTCACGCGACTTGCGCCATTTCTTGGCTTCCTCAAAACCGGAATTGAAATTAAGCTACCTCAACAGTTAATTATACGACTGGAACCATTGCTTGACATTTCTGCGGCATGGAATCTTTCTCACTTATTAGACTAATCTTTTTCAGACGTTGTCATTAACCGTCATTTGATTCTTATAATTACCTGATGGGAGTGAATCTCATTTGATTGTGGGAACCCGATGATTTCTGGAATTTAACATAGTTTTATACACAATTTTGTGTAACGAATTAGACCCGCGCGCGGTGAGATATTTATCTGCTTAGAATCCCATAATGGTTGACTGTATATGGTCACTGCTGACCGCAAGGAAATTTAAAATTCTCACGAAATCATTATCATTCGGAGTATTTTTAACAAGGCATTATACAATATATTTTTACATAGGTCAAATGCATTGTATTGTTTTACCTCCTTACTAAGTGATAGTATTGCTGTTTTAATTCAAAATAGTGCACTAATATTGAAACTGATTTCGTTTCTTGAGAAATTGTGATCGATCCTTGACTCCCTGAGATGATTTTTAGTATACTAGGGGTGGATCAAAGAGGGTCCTTAATGTCTTACATTTTTATTATTACCTCGGAAACTATGTAACCCATTAGCCTATTTTATGGAGAATATTTAGCCAGGGATAGTTTTTGGAATATTGTTATTATTCAGTTATCGGTATAGAACGTATCGGATTTCATTGTACATGTTTCAGATTGTGTATAGACGAACAGAACTGTCACAAAAACACCGCTATAATTTTTTTTAATATGTTGCAATCACGTATTATTATTATACCACATATTAAATATTAGTATTGTAGTTATACAAGAAGTATGGTAGGTGTCATTTATTTAAATTGTAATTAGCAATCATTGGATTCGTATTAGGTAAATTTCTTATATTACGTTATATGTTTATTTCCCATCCTAGATCTAATAGTTCAACTTGAATTATCCGTACGTTCACCTCGCTTTTAATGGTTGATATTGGTAAATAATGCATAGCACGTAATGCTCAATATATATTATACTGTCTATGTATTAAATAAGTTGAAAGGTTTATCGCTAAGTGAGACCCTAAACCGGTTAAACTCATAAATCAAGGGACGTTGTTTCTGACACAATTGACTTACAAGCTCGTTCAACACCGCACGCGAGAATAATTTATGAAGAACCTCACAATAGCCAGGGGGCATGGAAACCCCGTCGCCTGAAATCAAAACGACTCTTTGTTTGAAAAAATATTTCGTTTATCGGGAAAATCGCAGTCCTTACCCTATCCCGTGATGTGTTATATAAATGATGAAGTAATGTTAAAGCGGAGCAAGTTTGCGCATTTCATGCAGCTCAGCTCCTTATCGCGTTATCAAACATTGTTTGCATTATCCCACACACTGTTTACTACTAAGCTAAAAGAGAAAATATACAAGCACAAGATACAGCAAACATTGATGTCTGCGTGCACAAGAAAACGTAACAGATTGTATGGTAGATTTTGGTAATGATATACTACAGGGACTTCCCTTCCGCCCTGGGCTTTAAGTTTTCTTTAGGTTAGCATTCAATTACTTCGAAATTTGAAATAATACCCTTTCCGTGGTTAATGCACATTCTTCACTACATGAACTTCAATTTCGGTTTCTATTGACATTAATAATCATGATAGTTCTAGATAGGTGATAGATCGAGATGATAATCAACAGCTATATTCAGTGGCGTTGCTACGAAAACTAGCGCCTATAGCATGTACTGAAATTGCGTCCCCTGAAGCCCATTGATTTAGATATCTTCACCATAACACCAACTCAAATATACAGAGCTCGAGTCGTATTTTGACTATCAAATTTTGATATTTATTGGTTGATTGGTTTGTTAGTATGTAGTTATGTCGCATATGTACACTGTAGACATGTGGAAACACTATCTAAGGGTGAGGTAAGTGTGAGCAACAGTCGTAGTTGGCAGTCTAGTCGTCGTCGTTGACGGTTGTTGGTTGAGAGGAGTACCGACACTCCGAAATTGTCAAGAATATTTTAAGAAGACAATGAATGCCCTAATTATATCATGCCAAAGCACAATATTATGATTGACAGATCGAAACCAAAACTTCAACCGACCCGTTGTTGTCCTGACTTAAGAATATTTGAATATGAAAAACTAACGCATTGAGTTTGAAAACGTCAGTCTTGCAATATGACACGTCCTTCATTTAACTGATGACAATAAACAACAATCTAGTGTAATGCGATGCATGGATTGTTTTTGGATTTTCTGAAGTTTCAATTGTGTGAAGATTCGTTAATTCAATGGAGAGAGAATGCCTGTCGAATAAATGTCCGTATAAATGATCTCCAATGCGATAATTGTTGGCGCTTATCAATCGAAACTGGAGATTAATTGTAGAGGATTGTCCTCATCGGCTTCGAGCTGATATAGACTTACACAATAAAAGAATATGATGGATATAAATATAGCCATATAGAGTCTTCTATAATGGCTTCGATATTCCATTATGCGTGACGGGATTTCTTTTTCTTCTATAGGACTGTGCCGTATAGTAATACCCTCCCACTCACGTCTGCAGTACTGAGACACGAAACCGCTGTGTTATTATTCTTCTGCACCTACCTTCCGGCGTTGTCTTATATGATTTCTTTGTTTGAAATAATTCTTTAACTAATGATTCAATTGAATTTCATTATCCATAATGCATCGATAATCCATTTCCGAATAGCTATAGTAACGTGCATAGCATTAGGACGACTTAAGAGAGGGCCTGAATTATCATTATTTCTTTCCCATTGAGAGATTTTTATGAACCTGTACACCTTATTTTTCTGTAATTTTTTTAATATTACCACACGTGCAGTGTCGAAGTATCACCTGATTTCCAAAAATATTACTTTTGAAGAAAAATTTATTTGATGCAGTTTGATGCAATATAATCTATATGAAGTATATTCCTGAGATTGCCGGTTTAAAGAAAGACTGTATGAATTTCCTTATAGGATACCCGATAGTGGGTGGCTGTTCCTCTATTATTTTAGCGTTTGTTTCCGATCATTATGAATTAATTTGCATGTGAAACGAGAGAAGAATAGAAGTGATAATCCAGTAGAATAGCCATTTGTTTCATCTTGGTAGTATTACAGAATTTATTACCTTATTACCATGATCCACACACTCGTATTTTACAAAACAAGGAACAGTTCAACTTTTTAGTGCTGAAATAACTGACTTCAAGTATGAATGACCTATCATAAGTAGTACAATCGAGTTGCTTTATAGCTTCTGACCCAGAATGGGACAACTGCCCTGTTTGGCACCCCCAGCGAACGCCCATGGTCCTGCTAAATGAGATTTTTTTTTGGATCTTGAACGCTGGGAACCTGAGAGTATAACTTAGCAAGCTATATAACATATTCGACGATAAATCGTGCCGTACTGTGTCGAACCCCATTGCTGCACTGTCGTTAGAGCAGTTCTTGTCAGGCTGCGATTTTGCACCTTTGTTGTCGTCACCATAACAATTGGGATCTAGTAAAAGATTAAATACTAAAATAATTCCAAAAGACAGCTTTTAATTTTTGCCAAACTTTACTCAGATCGGACGAAAATCAGAAAAGAAAATAGACATTAATGTTTAGAGTGACCTTTGGGACAACCTGTATATATATCCATGGCGAAATTCGGTAATAGATCGTGCCATACGCCTGTATTTCTCCTCTCCATCCATGTATTATGCGTGAACTTGAAGTGACAGTGCTGTATTGTGCGTCAGCGAGAAACTACCATATAACTTAACGAGAAAGGTTCTTTTACCGTTACCAATATCAGTGATTATGTTCGTTATATAACTGGTTAAGTTGGAGAAATTGTCGCTAGGAGTTTCTCTCCCAAATGATCCGAGTGTCTTTTCGATGGAGCAGGAAAACGCACATATCACGTTTTTATGTTGATGTCTGAAAAATTGTTTAAAACTGGTTGGTTTTTGTTTCATTCGGATTATCTTTTCTTCTAAGACCTTTATACGAGAAAATAAAACAAGGAATAATCGACCACCGTATTTTAAACGTACGCAGAAATCGCTGCAATTGTATTTTGATATCACACATGGCATATTTTTCACTGCTATAGGGTTTACATAAAAGATTCATATATTGCCGAATCAAAGGGTGGTCGATTTTGAGTAGGCGGTAGGCGATTTGGGTTGGGGTGTATATTTGTGAAAAAATATTCTTCGCCTTTTACATGTATCTATGTACATATACAAATATAATATTCATTAAGCTTTTTAGGGATTTTTCACGGGAACCAGATCTTATTCGTAAAAGAAGTGATTATCGAAATCAGGCAAAGACCACGCTATGTTGTTGTATGCTTTCGTTAATTAAACTCGATGTATTTTGTTCTTAGAGTTGTTAAAATTAAGTGTTTGCTCGTCCTTCAAGTACATAATGAATTCAAAGTGGTTTTGTCCAGACGCTACCGGATGTCTTACGACTATTTGTCAACAATACGACCATAATCGTGATTTATAATACCAGTACACTCAGCTACAAATAGAGATCCGGCTTAATCCGATACCTGAACTTCCCTCTAATATAAATTATCAAACACCGTATTCGGCTCGCGGCTATTCGATTCGTCAAGGTCACGTGAAGGTTTCTGGACCTTACGTCATCCGCAATGAGAAATGATCCAGACGCATATTGTGCAAGTTGTCCTTGATTTAGGCAAATATTAGAGACCCTGAACAATAATCTTCTATTCTATTAAAATCTCCCAAATGTGACCACATAAATTGTACAGAAAAGAACACGTGTCAAAATAATATTATCGGTAGTGGGGGGGTCGTGGGGTCCAAGTTTATTTGACTTTCCTTTGTTCGCTTTTTTTGTATCCGGCTAGTTTCTTGGAATACACTGGCTTTCACGCAAAATACTTTGTCTGATTTTCAATATTGAATATTGAATGAGAATCGTGTTTCTCCAATTTGCAATACATATTACATTCAATCCATACAAAAGAAGAAATACCATAAAGCATTTCTCAACGTCAAACCGCGCCCATACAAGATTACACTAAGTTAATAAAGCGTAGAGAGAAATTCTGTTGAAATTGAGAACAATCAAATTCTTTATTTTCCTTTTTAAAAATTTTAACAACTAAGAAAAAATTCGCGTTGTTAGTTAGATTTATCCATTTTACAAAGACCTGATATATTTAAAAGTGCGTTGCCTGGGAATAAACGTGGTTTTCCTTTCATTTTATCGAGAAAAAAATCGGCGGAGGGAACACTGTGTAAAGCCGGTGATTTTTTTACGTCTACGTTCTCCCTACGTTCGTGATCGCGGTGTTATTAATAGTCGCGTATCGCGCGGTCACGCTGGAATGTGTGTAACGTTGAATTTGTCATCCATGTACTATTGTGAGCTATGAGCAGAACGTCCTTTTTGCGGCTTCACGTCGCTTGTGAGAAACGGACGTGCGTGAAACACGCAACTTTAATCGGCCTGAATCGCTCGGAGACTATAAACATATTTTTACGCTTATTTTCTGTTCGATATCCGTCAAATCTTTCACGGTCGTTGCATATAAAACAATTGTGTGTAATTTATAGCAGATATGATTCGATAACGTTACTACGTCTGACGTACGTCACGCGTGAATCGCCCTTAGGCAGAAACAGATCGTCGGAGAAACTGCCATCAAAGGTGAATTCAAGGTGTCAAAAAGTTACAAAAGTAAACAAATTATCCATCAGGACTAGAAATAGAAAATGAAAGTGTAATCTAATTATATATGAAGACAATCATATACATATATATCGGTATTTATAGTTAATTATTGGCGTTTATTTATAACATGTATATTAGTTGGTTATTCATTTTAGTCCTTTAACACTGATAAGTCGGCTTTGAAATAATGTTGGGTTAAATTTTATGTACATGTTGTTTCCTTTTTTACTCCTTTTTTCCTGCGGAAAATATTACATAACTTCCCATCAGTGCATATCTAAAGCTTGCCTATTTTTGAGATGATATTATGACAAAAGTATCTTAAAGATGGCCGTCACAAGGGGCGCAATTGCAGTGCTGCAATTGCAATAGGCGCCACTTCCCGTGGGTATGCCACTACTACAGAAATCTATTTAATGATAATATGTGATGGGCTGATAATGTGTTCATTCAATTTCACTTAATGTAGTATTTCACTGCTCGATCTTCTTCAAGGGAAGATGAAGTTTAATCAGTTTGCGTGCAGCATTAGTCACTTATTCATTGCACATTTGGCATTGATGGAAGCATGAACAAATGCTATTGAAGTTGAAACCCGAATGCTATTGATCCGATAGGTCTTTATTTTCTAATACAGGTCAGACACCTCAACGTAATATTCTAGCCGGTCACCGATCGATAGAGACTCGTAGCTGCGGTGTTAGGTTACGATTGCGTGAAATAACGGGACTGCCGTTTCACGTGAATGGTGTAATACGCCTTCGAATGGAAAATTGAAATATTATTTCACACCTTCTTGAATTCTTACGTATTTTATCTCGAACTTTTGTATAGTATACGTATCGTTTGTCACGTTCCCTAGAAATATGGGCACTGAGACGCAAATTTCAAAAAGACGGAGAAAAGTCTACCTCATTGCATTAAAGTAGCTAGATAATACATTACTACAATCTGCAACTGTTCTTTGATCAGATTATTCATTTAATCTCTTGCAACTTTAATCAGAAAAATATGGTGTGATTTTTGATTATCTGTAGTGGAAGTATATTCCTCCCACAGGGAGGTCTCTGTTCATTAGATTGAAGTATTGAAGCATTGGCAATAACAACCCAGATTATTGTGTTTTTTGCTTCAACTTATACGGTTTCGGGAATCAGCCAAACTAAAAATAACTATCCTTGCTTTATTAGATCTGTTCCACCCTGGCTAACTACCTAAACAAATTGATGATAAACAGTAAAACAATGCTGCATTGCAACATGTGTAAATTATATATTCTTGTCGGTTACACTTTGACATGCGCAGAAAAAGATTATCAGTTACAATTATCCCTCCCAATTAGGGTCTGACCCTCGGGTGACTCGGTTCTCTCCCGAGGGTTAGACCTAAATTTTCGTCAATGCAATTGATAAAGAAAAATATGCAGCTTTTTTATCAAACGATACGTGAGAACGATATAAACGAGTTTAATCCATTGGGTATAATAGAACGACCCACCGTGGTCCCATCTAGCATTTACTTATTTATCCTCTAATTCGATAAATATCGTAATTGCTCAAGATAAATCGCTCGATTTCTTTGCCCCCCTTTCTCATAACATGAACGCATCATACTATTTCCAAGGCAACCGACAGCGGCACAGACGGCTAGCAATTTCGTTATCTGGCCCAGTTCAATTATTCCGTTAATGATTCTTTTACGTATTTGCCGAATACCATTGCATTAATACGCCGTTTACTTGAGCGATTAGAACTAATCGCTGTTTTCAAAACACAGTTAGCAGTCTGAATAGAGAGTACACGCGGTTATCGCTATAGCGATCTTGTCTTGGCGGGATGATAGGTCGAATGCGGTGCGTGGTCGCCGCCGCGCCACTGATCAATTTAAACTTCGTTTCTTCACGAATTGAAAATTCGAAACTCCTATGCCTAGCCCTTGCACGTTTTTGAAAACGGAAACTGCTCGCGGCTTCTAAATATTGCTTTCTGGAAGGATTATCAAGGTCGTTGAGGAAAGCAACATTTTACTTTACTAGCGCCCTCGTNACAAAAATAATTGTCACGGGAAGATCCAGCTTAATTCCTGAGTATTCCCTGCTGAATATGTATACTATTGACACTATAGCCAAATTGTTTGCACCACTTGATGTTGTGAACTAATGAGCTGACCTAGTAGGTGAAGGATTCCTGTTTTTAGACCCCTTCCGCTACTGACATCCAGTAATATAGAGAATTTAACTGTTCTTATTGCTTCGATTTTTGTTTTAAGTGATGTATNATAATGAGCCAAAAACGAAGACTTTTCAACACATGCGGAATTTCCACGGAAATGATTTTGTTTGACAGTAATGGAAGGAGAACAACACCACAGAAAAAGAGCATTAACACACGTGGAATATTCTTGCGTTCAGCGTGGTGTATGAGTCTATGCAACATCGCACTGCTTGAACAGTGTTTACCAACCTTTTTTCGCTTAACTGCCTTCGCCCCCTCTAGTATATTATATTTAAAAAAAAGTATATCGCACAACCACATGTACATTAAATATGTCTGATGATGTAAGCCAAAATAAAATAAACTGCAATTGAATATATACGCCCCACGAACCAAAGTGTAAGTCAAATATGCTTAAGCATGTATTCTTTGAAACGTAACGTGGGAAACGTGTCCCTAATTTGTAAATTGACTTAATAAAATCATGCACAAATTGGTGTGTCATACATAAACCCATATTCGAAGTATCGTGCACTGAAGCTTCTTCGAACAATAAAAAATTAACCAATAGAATTCCTGAGCCGTTGATTGACGATCCGTGCAGGCTAGATTTTTCTGCATGTCTGAGTACCCTATTAGTTCTTCTTCCGTTGCTGTGGCAACCAGGCCCAGTCTCTCCCATGGGACGGCGAGCACATCGTATTATTCATCCGTTTACAAATCTCATAGTGGCATCGCCAGTCTGCGCGGTGATGGATCATCGACTCCATAGCTATGCAATTTATTCCATAATCTGACATTTGCATGCGGGGGCAACTTACCAACTACAATCAGCGAACCAGAAAGGTATGAAAAACGCCTTGTTCTCATCAGTTTGGCTAGCAACAAATGGCGGTTCTGGATGAGTAAACATTTTACTGTTTTGTTTTCTGCGGCTTTCTGAGTCAAATGCGTTGAAAAACTACGTCATTCTTACATTCAGGTTGCTAAGAAACAAATATTGAACTCTGCTAACGCTTGTACAGGTATTTCAAACGTTTCGGAAACCGATTTTATATTTTGTAGTGTGAAAAACAAATTGGCATTTTTTCGTACAGATTGGACTATTGCAGTCCAACAGGTATAAAGAAATGTATTAACGGAACCAACCTGGAGCCAGAAGGCAACGCTGTAACAAACAAAATAACTCTTTATTTATATATCATGTAGAATATCATGAATATGTTTGCATGCTATATACGAAGTTTACAATGTGGGGCATCTGCTAAATTCTGCATGTTAGATTACTGAGATTAGGGATTTTATTATCAAATAATGCATAATTGTTCAAAAAGACACAGCAGAAGTGGTTCATCTAAAATCTGGTGAAGTTAAGTCACCCACCTGACTGATAATGCTCAATAACATTATTTCTTGACTCTTCTCATAAACGAGCCATACATTCACATATCTTAATAAACTTGAAAAGTAACGTAACACTCTATATTTTCATTAAAATTCTATCAAATACCGTGTTAAAAATGATATTGAGACATTGTATAACACAAGTATCACGAGATGAGGATTAAATCAGAAGACCGATACCAAGAACTTTGCGTGCAACTGTTTATCATTTACTGTCTGCCCATGTCGATGATTCACCGAAAATTACATCTATAATGTGTGGGCGACCGGTTTGCGACTGCATTTTTAACCAGATACTATCTAACGTTTTCCCCCACCAATCCTATTCGTGAATGAGGTAAGCAGGTCGAATAATACACGAATTTCGATGAAATCATTGTTAGTATTCGTAAACATTAACACTATGCACGAAATAGGTTCGAGAGTTGTTTATTATTTCGATTTCAGAGGTTAATCGTGTCATACATTTTGATCTACTGTACTTGACATACAAAATTTTGGTATTGGCTCTCTATTGTCATATAGCGGTTATTATTTAGTAGTCATCAGTTTGATGGATGACAGTAGAAAGAATTTAATATAAATTCGATTACCACTTGATCGGAATTCGAGTGACCCAGCGAGCCCGAGAGGCTGAAGAATAGAATTTCTAGTCAATACACACACACTTACATACATATATAAATATATATATATGCTGAATACGCGTTTTTTCATATTTTCCTATATTTTGATGAGAATTGATAAATATTTCAGTAAAAAAGGAACTTTTTGCCGAGTATTGTTATAGGTTAAAGGTCATGTAGGCACCAAAAATTAAATTCCAGTATTGGTTTGTACAGTCTATAGTTTGTGTTTGAACCAGCCACTGTT
Source organism: Halocynthia roretzi (assembly GCA_013436055.1). Taxonomy (NCBI): domain Eukaryota; kingdom Metazoa; phylum Chordata; class Ascidiacea; order Stolidobranchia; family Pyuridae; genus Halocynthia; species Halocynthia roretzi. The sequence continues at coordinate 46,045 of QRAM01000147.1, read as the reverse complement.
TCGCGAAATCTTACGGTACAATGTCCGTGTCTATCACCAAAGTTCTTTTGTTGGACAACGTCGATCCGTCGGCAAAAAATATTTTAGAATCCAATGGCATTAAAGCAACTATCTGTAAAGAAAAGTTGTCGGCCGAAGATTTGGTGAAGACCTTGAGAGATCACGACGGTGTCGTCGTTCGTTCGGCCACAAAAATCACAGAGAGCATAATAGAATCATGCAAGTCCCTGAATATCATAGGCAGAGCTGGTACCGGAGTTGATAACATAGACGTTAAGGCGGCCACCAAAAATAACATCGTAGTTATGAATACACCGAACGGTAATACTTTAAGTGCTGCAGAACACACTTGCGCTTTGATCTGCTCGTTGTCTCGTAATATCCCGGCGGCCGACGCGCATGTTAAGGCGGGAAAGTGGGACCGCAAGGCGTTCATGGGTAACGAATTATTTGGCAAAACTTTGGCTATAGTCGGGCTCGGTAGAATTGGAATGGAAGTTGCTCAAAGAATGCAGTCATTTGGGATGACCACCATCGGTTACGATCCAATTGTAGGTGCGGATGAGGCGAACAAATCCAATATTGAGTGGATGCAGCTGAAAGAAATATGGCCCCTCGCCGACTACATTACAGTTCACACTCCTCTTATCCCGCAAACACGAGGCTTGATAAACGCTGCTTCTTTGGAGTTGTGCAAATCTGGGGTCAAGTTGATAAATTGTGCCAGAGGTGGAATCATAGATGAAGATGATCTTCTGAAGGCATTGGAGTCGGGAAAGTGTGGCGGTGCTGGCCTTGACGTCTTTGTAACCGAGCCGACCACGAACATGACATTGTGCAACCACCCTAAAGTCATTGCTTGTCCTCATCTGGGGGCTAGTACTAAAGAGGGTCAAGCTAGATGTGGAAAAGATATTGCACAGCAATTTGTTGATGTAAGTTCAGGAAAAAGTTATTTTGGAGTCATAAACGGTCATGCTATGCTACAAGACACACAAAAGTGGAAGGACGTCTCCGTGGCATTGGGCCGCGCCATGAATGCCATGTTGGGTTCTGTCAAAAACAACAAACTCTTCCTTCGCACTGGTAAAGACCTATCGAAGTACGGAAAGACTCTAAGTGCCGCAGCATGTCTCGGATTGTTGCGTGACAGCAAAGTTACTTTGATGAATTCAGTATTGTTGGCTGCAGATCATGGAATTGAAGTGAAATATGAATCTGTTGATAATATTCCTGGCTTGTGTTCACTGGAAAGTGTTTCTGAGCTAAAATTCATCAAACTATGTGGCATGGTTATTGCAGACAAACCTGTCTTGCTCAGCATCAATGGTAGTGCCTTTGCGACACCCATCATTATGGAGGGAAGTGCTCTCTTGGTCAAGACATCTGCGCCATCAAAGGACATGCAGTCGGCTATAAGTGCCTTAGCTGCCAAAGGCATCAATGTCAGTTCATTGTCCCTGGCACAAAAGGATGGAGGGGATAAGTGGATAGGCATGGCTTTGTCAAAGGGTTTGTCTGATTCAACCGAAAGTCTGTTGCCTGGGTTGGAGGCTGTGGCTGTCCAATTTTAAATTTCAGCATCTGTTAGAAATTAGAAAATCTTGTGATGAGTATAGTTAGGGTTTGGTATAGTAATATAATGAATCCAAATTTTCACTGTGTAAATTTTCATATTTCTATTAGCATTCCAACTTTCTGTAATAATGGTTTATAACACTATCATTGCACATGTCAATTATATCATATTCTGCCTCAAAATCTTACAAAAACATTCCCTTCTAAATTGATTTATCTTCACTTCAATCCATTTATAATAGTACATTTCTTAGATGGGAAAGTAGGGAAGATAATATTTTACGTTGCTGCTCTGTAAATTTTTATGTTATTGTATTAGGACTTTAGTAGTGAAGTGCATATTCATATAAGCTGAGAGTAATGGTGTTTTGACCGGGATATAAAGGGAATCATTGATTTTCATGCATATCTAAATTGGAAAAATAAATAGCAAAATATGTTTCATATTAGCCACTACTTCTGTAGATTCACTAATTTTGAAATCATCAAGTCACCGGTGTTGGTTTTCTGTTCGCTTGCCATCTCTTATTTTGTTCATATATTTTTGTTCAATGCTTCTGCCTATGTAGCTTATCGTTTGTTGCTATGCCTGTGCTATTACCTGAACGCAATATTACAGTAGATAGAAAATATTTGCAAAATTTCATATTGTGACTTTACAAGCTCATTTTGTTTACTATTACTACCTGACTTCTGCTATTGTGAATGGAAGTTCAGCAAAATTTCTGTACTGCGGTGCCAATACCTGTCTATTTGACTTTTGACTATTTGCCTATGCTCGCTGTTTTTGTTGCAATTGTCTAATCTTATCTAAGCAAAACATTGTGCCTTTATTTAGATAGCCCTTTTGTTAGTGAAAAGTGATCAAAAGTATTTGATAGCCATGTCACAATGAAACTTAGAGTTAGATATAACGGTAAAACGAAAGTAGTGACTCTGCCCGATGAACCATTGCCTACTTGTTCTGTTCTGAAAAGGAATATAAGAGAGAGTGCGATAGAGGAATTAGGGTTAAGGTAAAGTATTAGCAAATTTATTATATATTCATTTATTCCATTAGATTTTTATTACTCTCATTTTTTCTGCAGTCGTGATGTAGAGTTTTTTCTGAGCCTCAATGGGAAAACAAGTGTCGGTGATGATGGAATGCTTCTTAAAGATGCAGGATTGGTGTCTGGTGATTTGCTGAAGATAATTTTTGAAAGGTATCAATGAAAGCTTGGGTGGGTTAGCCATTTGGGCAATGTCCTTTGGCCTATGACCTTCTGGGTAAAAAAGAGATGCTTAACTGGATAAAAAACTTCTACAAAAATAATTGTCACGGGAAGATCCAGCTTCATTCATGAGTATTCCCTGCTAAATATGTATACTATTGACACTATAGCCAAATTGTTTGCACCACTGGATGTTGTGAACTAATGAGCTGACCTAGTAGGTGAAGGATTCCTGTTTTTAGACCCATTCCGCTACTGACATCCAGTAATATATAGAATCTAACTGTTCTTATTGCTTCGATTTTTGTTTTAAGTGATGTATTAGCTCCCGCTTCCACATCTACAAGTTCATTTACTGCCGAGGTTTCAAGAGAATCGTTAGTCGAAGCTCCCTCGATGATGTCTGTTACTGAAGAGGAATTTGGTCATGATTTACCTGTAAGTTATATATTCATAGATTAATGAGCTGAATTAAAGTACAACAGGTTCTGGAATAAAGTTTGATATAAAACTGATTAGGCTTGCAAAATATTTAAGTTCAACTTATGTATCTCATTCAGTCGACCTCAATGACCACAGAAGATGTACCATGTCTCTCTCCTGGTCCAATGCTCTTGCAAGACTGTGGGTCACGGTCAGCAGAGGTCCCTCACATCCTGCAAAGCTTGTATGAGTCGGATTGCATCAAGAATGAATTTCAAGCATTGTGTCTGATTTTGCATCTTATGATGGGGGAAAGTGGATTCTCTATTGAGGTAGAGCTTATACAAAGATTTTAATCCTCCTGGCACGAAATTTAGGAGCGTAAATGATATAGAAATTCTAAAACTATGAAGTTTATGATACAGCTTGGAACATGTTTTAATTCAGGGTCATACAGAACACGAAGATGTTTTAGCACTTTTGCAAGCAAAAGGTTACAATGTTGAATACATTCACCAAGCGGGACGAGATTTAAGATTCTCGCTTACTTGCATGTCTCTTGGATCATTTCTACTAGTGAACGGTAGCGTTGCGTGTTAACCAATTCAACAAATTGAAAAAAAACGAATCTTTAATTATATTTTTCTGTTCAGGTGTTGTCCAGCCGTGCACTAATACAGAAGAACAAGTCTTGACTCTGCAGCTAAAATTAAGTGACTTTGTCTCAAACTTCAATTCGTCTACAAGTACAAAATATACCAACTATTCCCCCATCATCATTGAACTTCAGTAAATTTTAACTTAAAACTCTTCTGCTTAAATTTCTACAGAAAACAGTAACGCTGCACAAGTTTATAAAAACCTTTCGAAGCTCTCTCATCAATTCAAGGAAAATATAGCTTATCAAGCTTTAAATAACATGCGGGAAGGTACAAGAGCTTGATTTTGTAGAACTGGAAATTTTAAAAGTATCAAAATGTTCAAAAATAGGAATGTTCAATGTTATCTCAAAAGTTTTATTTTTTTTCTCAAACCAGAACTCGAACTTCCACCGATACACGGCTTTTTGTCTCTGTTCCCAGAGCTATTGCTTCGTATATTTTCGAATCTCGACAGCAAAAGTCTGATTTCTATATCACAAGTGAGATGGTGGATTTTTTCTCTTTAGATTTTTATATTTATGTCTGGGGCCGATTTCCTATCTAGGTTTGTAAAAGATTTTTGCCTATCGCGGATGATGACACCCTGTGGCGAAACTTGTACATCAGGGACTTCAAAACCCAGCCGGAAAGCGTCCAAACAACTTGGAAGGCGGTAAGATTGCATTGAGAAAAAAAGTCACTGGTAAACCATAGTTTATGCGATATCGCTCGCATTCAGATGTATAAACGAAAACACAATGAAAAAAACAATGACAGAGAAAACAAGCGAATAAGACAGGAAATGGAAGATCGCTACCGTGAATACCAGTCGCCATGGCCACAGTTTCCATCACCAGGACAAATGCCTGTTCCTTTGCCTGAACAGCCTTTCGGAATGATTGGTGAGTGATGTTAAATGCTTTTATTTGGTTGATAAATTATTTAGAAAAATCCAATTTTGAATTCACATATGTGGCTTTTTATGTATTAATTTTGTAGGAGGTGAACATGACCTCAATCCGTCCTTTCCCTACGGACCATTTTCCAACCAGCCTCGGAATCCTAGAAGTATGTTTCCGCCTAACCATCCCGTCCACCCTATGAATCCTGATAACCCACTCCCTGGATCCAGATTTGATCCTATGTATCCAGGAGGATATAGACCTGGGCGGGGTGGTGGAATGATGGATGACGATGTTGGTGGTGGCATGGGCATGCCATTCCGTAATCGGAATCAACGTAATGCAAGAAACAGATATAATTTCATGTGATGCTGTACATAATACATTTGAATTTCAAAAACGTGTTTGATAGAAGATCTGTAATATCTTAATATTATATTTGTTCGTGAAAAGGGAATGCCTAGTGATGCTGTTGGTAGTGCTAAAAAGATCTTTTTAGGTAATGTGGACTTACGTATTCGTAACTCGGTGAGGTCTTTGCCTCGCAACACGCGAATGCTACTCGCCGGCGCCAACTAGAGGATGGAATTTTACCTCTTGAAGTTCACATCAGGACATTAATCCTCGGTAATAAATAGCGCAATTTGTACCACTCTCGCTATACAACAGCATTTATCAAATATTCAAAATGTCGCACAACCATAGATGTAGAAAGAACAATAGGTTTGAGTCGTGTTGTTGAGATTTTACTCGGTGCAAAACAAAGATCGCGTTTTATCTTTTTTCACCTTCTTCAATTCAGTACCCAAGACGGCAGCACCCTTCGCTCTCATCTCGGCACGCTATTGAAAATAAGCAACTGCTTTTAATAATATGTAATCCAACGCTCCAGAATGCCACAAGCATAGCTCCCGAACAAAGACTATGACGCATTACAGAGCTAAAGTTAACTCTCGTGGTATTCATGAAAGCATTCTTCCTAGTTACTCGAATTAAAAACAGTTTTGTTTTCAATTTTTTACTATCTGTTTATCTCGCAGTCCAATCCCTGACAACGCCTTCGTTAAAAACAATGGTGCTTGGGAACCAATCGATTCTTTCATAACACAATGTGGAGAAATTAGATACTTTGCTCCCTGCCATCGTTGGTATTTTGAAACTTTTCGTTTACAAGTTAGCAGGGTGAAATAAACTGGATTCGCTGTTTTTGTAGATCGGTTTGTTATAATAACGAAAACTTGAAATTATATATATTTACAGGTAATTTTACCGTTATACATACAGCGTATTATATAGATTAAATTTTTGCTTCGAAACATGGCGAGTTCCCCGGAAACGGGAAGCAAGGAGGCCAACAAGCCTCCTTCACCAAAGCCGGACACCGCAAACGGGAATTCTTCGCCAACCAATAAGCCAGGTATTTTTCAGCTATTATATTGCGTGATAACCAGTCCCTTCTTTAAGGTGATTAATTGAAATCGGACCCATCCTTATAAGGGACTCTCACTATCGTAATCAAATAGACATTGCACGTTAACTGAGAACACCAGAAGTACAAACATTTAACTATACACGTTCTCGGTAATTTCCGTTTCCATTAACTCGCATGCAATTTTTAAGTGCACATTTTTATTGCTTTCCGTTCGATCATAAAGAAATATTACAATCTGATTTTTGCATAATTTTCCTTTACTCTTCACGACATTGCTCTTCCCAAACGCATTCAATAGTCTTAAATTTTCCGCACGATGTTGAGGGAATTTTCAAATAAGACAGTTTTAGTTAAGCTGGATTGGTTACATACGAATAAAGGCGAATCTAGACCTGCCTCCCATATTCCACACCCACGAAACCCGATACTTCTGTTTACTGGGAAAGAGCTTTCCATCATTATTTGGAATGTATTATATCATATTGTTTGACACGTTGACTTGTTGACAATCGTTTCGGTGTCAAACAATTTCTATGATAATTGGTTTTATTAGAAACAATGGGCTCGCCCATAGTTGGACGTAATGGTGAAGGAATAACAGGCGCGAATACGCCCGCTAGTGTCTTCGGAGCGCCTATTCAGCGTCTTCAGCGACGTCGCGTGAAAGATTCCGCAGAGCAAAATGCAGGTGCAACGGGAGGAAAACGGAGATTGGCGACATTTGCACAGCCAACATCATCGATGCCTGCTGTAAGTATACCTTGGAGACAAAAATTTGCGAAGGATTTAACTCACATAATACACGTAAACAGGAGACACGAGATCGTAAAATTGTGAATCTCAGTAATGAATAGAAGTTCAAACATCAAAATAGTAAATATCTATGCTGCAAAAAGTGGAACTAACACTATTGCATTGGATAGAATAGACAACTACAGGCTGCTAATCATTTTTCCTCTTCAGGGAGCGGGAAAAAAGAACATGGTTCTCTCTGGTGATGCCATGAAGGAAATGGCGAGGCAAGCGAAGGCTACGAGGGAAGAGAGAAGATCGGGATTGGATAACAGGCACAAATGGATCATTGCAAAGGTAACATACAGGAGAATTGCTGTGTGTGTACTAATCATACATTCACAGAGCGATTTTATGCAAATCATAAGGATTTCATGGTAACATCTTTTTATCTTGTAGGTTGCTGAAGCAATAGGTGTTGAGGATTCGTATGTTGAAGATCAGATAGTCAGCGATGATAGATTTGAACTAATAGATACTTTCTTCGCTCCGAATGGTGCTAAAAAGTTGATGTTCTATTATCAGGTAACCATAATCAGGGTTTAGACTTTGACTTTAGGCCGCTAGGCTACAGTCACTGTGAGGGCCCCAGTATAAAATTAAAAAAACACCGTTATTCCTAATAATAAGTCATATCATACTTTTTATATTATACAGTATGGTGTTACCCAGGCCCCTCTAATAAACCTTCTGGGGGCCCATTCTCAGATTTTTAGTCTGTTAGAAAAGCAGGCCCCCGTTGAGGATGGCTATTTCAGAGTATGTATATTTTGAGTCGGCATGAAATATCTCAATCCCTGATTGACTGTGTCCCCTAGGCAGATTATTGTTATTGGTATTCTTAAGAATTTAATTGTAATCTCTAGGCTAGAATTATGTAAAGTAATAAATTATACAAAATGCTAACTTTAGATAACTCCTAAAATCCTTGTTTCAGGACATTACTCACCGTGATACTTCTCATTCAAGAACTGATCTGATGAGCGTAGTTGCGCAAGCTACACCTCAGAAGAAACTGTTTTTAACCAATGGTGATGGAGAAGGTAACAGTCTCTTGTATGAAAATATCATTCATCCATTGAATCATTATTCTATGTCCCGCCGCAACAAATTTTGTACCGGAGTTTACTCCTATTTATATAAACAGTACTGTAAAATACCGATTTGTAATGATACTCTCCCTTCTCAGCCCTCACGGGAGCTTGCTATTTCTATGTGCGAACCACACCCAAGCCGATCACGGCCGCAAACATCGCCAACGAAGTTAATTTCGGCATATTGGACTGCAGCGAAGGAGGATTGTTGAAGGGAATCGAAAACCTTCTGAGTAAAGTGATGATTCCTGCTCTCAGCGCACAGGGAAATTGGGGAGTGTTGACGGAAGGGGAAACACAGAATACTGCTGTGGTAAATATTCTAAGAGCTGAAGACATTTTGTTCTACAGATTACATTGTACAAATTGAAATGTATGAAAAGTGAATTCAAATTACTGTTTATAATAATACAATATTTTCTTTAGGTCGAGGACTTCATCGAATCAGTAGACAAATTTGTTGGCGTTCTCTCTACAGCAAGGACAAATATGGAAGGTGAGATTAAATTAATGGTACCTACTTTAGAACATACATATTAGCTTTCCTTTGTACCGAATCCATTTGCTACATAATTGATGGGAAACGTTGAATTTGGTTGGTTTAATATAACTCGGTTCGCATTTAAAAAATTCTACGATAGAAATAAATAGTGCTTATATTTTAAATTACACTAATTGATGATATAACCCTTTCACTTAAAGGCAACTTCGAATTGGAAGATGTTGACATCGGTTACAATCTCGACAGTATTCGTGGACCGCAAGAATCCGCTCAGTCTGCGAGGAATTCTGACCTGGTTGAAAAACTTGAGGGTGTAATTGAAGTTTGGTGTCGTCAAATTGATCAGGTACTGCTGGCTTAGAAAAATTCTTTTTTTGAACTGTGGCTTTATTATTTGTCTCTCGTTTCTAGGTGTTGGCTGAAAGTGAACAAATGAGGAAGGAGGCAGATGACATCGGGCCTGCAGCCGAGCTTGAACACTGGAGGCAGCGCATGGCGAAGTTTAATTCGTTGCTGGATGAAATAAAGAGCCCAAGAGTAAGTTTTGATGATGTAGAAGTGAACTCAAAGCATACATAGAATTATTCCTATTATTTATGTTTATAAACAATGTTTTGTAAGGTCAAAACAGTCGTGTATATCATACACGCTGCAAAGTCTCGCTGCATCAACCACTGGAAGGAGCTTGACAGCAGAATCACAGACGCTGCCAACGAAGCGAAGGACAATGTCCGTTACCTCTACACTCTGGACAAATATTTCGGACCGTTGACCAAATGCAATCCTAGTAATATGGTAGAAATCATTCCGAGTCTGATGAGCAGCATCCGTATGATCCATTGCATTTCCCAGTATTACAACACTTCGGAAAGGATGACTTCTTTGTTCGTGAAAGTATGTAAATAGAGGTTGAACCTCTTTAATCTGGCTCTAAATTTTAATTTTTAATCTTTTTCTGTTGCTAAGGTTACAAACCAAATGATAACTACCTGCAAAAACTACATCAACCAAGGATCAGGAACAAAGATTTGGGACAAAGACAGACTGACTCTGCTGGAAAAGATCAAAGATTGTGAAATGCTGAACCGAGAATATCAAAAATGTTTCCATAAAACCAAGGAAAAACTAAAAGTAAGAAGGAATTTTAAATGCTTATGCACTGATGAAAAAAATTGTCAAGTGCTTTGCATTAATGTGGAGCATCCAAATATTTATTACTGAATAATTGAAAACTTGAGGTCTATAAATATACATGTCAGGAAACTTTGAAAATTAATAGTTCCTGAAAAACACTAGAAAGGTTTGATTGTAGAAAAAAATCCCAATTTTTAGGAGAATCCAGACGAAAGGCAATTTGAGTTCAGTGAGAATTACATCTTTGGTAAGTTTGACACGTTTTGTCGTCGCTTGGACAAGCTCGCTGAAATGTTGAGAACTATGCATGAACTGTCCGATATCCACAAAGTAAGGATTGAGGGCATCGATGCACTTGCAATCAAGTAAGAGATCTCTATTTAATTATAGAATCAACCCCCGAAGCATTGATTTGATTTATTCTTTGTTTTGCAGATGTCAAAACATCGTAGCGAATACAGAGAAGAAAAAATATGACGTCCTCGACCACCGCAAAACTGAATTTGAATCCGATTATAAAGATTTCTGTTTGCAAATAGAACAGTTGCAGCTAACCTTCCAAGAATTCCTTGACAACTGGTTTTCCAGACCCCTGACAACGGAATATCTTTTGGGTATGAAATGTTTTAACTCAAGACGGAGATACGGTGTTATATTGGTTTAAATTAAATACATAATTTTTTCACTTCCTTAGGCTTGTTGGATAAGTTCCAGAATATCCGTGGAGCCAGGTTGGATCTTTTTGACAAATATCACATTCTTCTAATGAGGTATTATTATCTGTACAGTATTAGCAATGGATGAATGTTGGAGCTCTAGACATAACACTATTTATTTTATTATTCATCTAGATATGCCAAAGACCTTGAAGGTGTTCGGAAAGCTTATCAGAAGATGAAGACTTCACCGCCGATTGCAAGGAACCTTCCTCCGATCTCAGGAAAAATCGCTTGGGCGCGGCAGATGTACAGGTGAGTGTTCAGGCTCCCGTAACAGAAGAACAGACATGAGCAAAATTTTCTCCATGAACATCTGCATAGATTGCGCACCATATTAAATAAAAAAACATATGAAATTACCAATAAATAAAGGTTATTTATGTTATACACATAAAGTATCTTTTACTTCTAATATTTGTTCGTCCATTCAATGTTAAACATTTATTTTCCATATTCTTGAAACTTTTAAAGTATAGATTGATGGTATTTCAAATTTCCGGTGTTCTTATGAAGGAAATAATAATATTTTAGGAAAATTGAAACGCCAATGGCAAGCTTCAGAAAACGACCCAACGTTCTCGCGACACCGGAAGGCAAAAAGATTGTGAAAAATTTCAACAAGATGGCGGCAGTTTTAGTTGAATTTGAATTGCTCTATCATAAAGCATGGTGAGCTGTCTTGAAACATTACTTAAATCAGAGGTCTCTAAAGTGGTTAATATCGAAAGCTTGTAATGCGATTAATATATTCTATCAAGAGCAATGGTTTAAAACGGTGATAACGATGTAAAATATCTTTAATTAGGAGCAAGGCAACAGTGTTGGCGAAAAACAGCATCCAGGCCCCGGTGCTTACAAGAAATTCTGAAACTAAACAGTTTGAGGTCAACCTGGATCCTCAAGTGTTTGAGATTCTCTGTGAGGCGAAGCATTTGAGAAAAATCGGCCTGGACATCCCGGATTCTGCGTATTCTATTTGCCTGATGGAAGAGAAGTTGAAAAAGAATGAGGTTAGAATTATGAGAGCCATCAATTTTTTTATCCTGACATCCTCCCCCATGAAACAATCGTTCTATTTGATGTAATATTTGGTTTTGAATAGTTGAGAGTGAAAGACATGCTGAAGGAATTTGATGAAATCAGAGATTCGATCCAACCGATCATGTTTTCGTGCATGAGACCTCTCATCGTTCGTGTGGAAGAGGCCATCAAACCTGGGTTGACTCTCATTTCATGGTCCTCACTGAATTTCGACAAGTACATGGATGATGTTGATAAAGCACTTCAGTTTTTGAAAAACTTCTCTAAAAAGGTTTGTAAAATTATTTTAATCATAAATATTATAACGGCCATGTTACATAATCTACCATAAGAAACTTAAGATCTAATTATAGATAATAATATATATGTAGTTGAATGAATTTGTTGTCATCTAATTTATAATACTACTTTATAATACTACTCAAATTATTTTATGTGTTCAAATTAATGAATATGTTGTAGGACCATGATTTAGCATTGACATTTTATGGATCTCAGTAATTTTCAATATGACCGAGCTGTACTGTACATTTCATATGCATGAATACCAATTATATGTTTAGATCTCGGACATACTGGAATGCCGTATCGATTACACCCTCGAAGACATGGAGACGACAGCACTTTGCGACTTACCAGAGTACAGCGCTATCGAAATCAATGAATTTGTGGAGGAAACTGAAAAAGTAGTGGCCAATGCAGCAAAATGGTTAGCCCAGGGAAGTCAGAACTGTGAAGTGGCTGTCTTTGAAATTATTAAAGTAAATATATACTCACATACCCAAATACATATAAGTATAATATATACCTTCTGAATCACAGTAATAATAAAGTCTCCATTTCAATTTTTCAATAGCTGTACGTGGACACATTTACAGCCGAGGAGATGCAAGTTCTTGAATCAATTGGAAAAAGTGAAAATTTTCCAACATGGTACCATGGTATTATGGGAGCTATATGTCAAAAGAATACAGATGCATTGGTAATTGAAGTATACAGCAATACTCTGCCTTATGCTCATGATGCTTTTCTGAAAACAGAGCGCCAAGCGAATCCCCACAAAGCAGGGTCATTATAGTCTCCGTGTATGTGGGTGTATAAGTTCTTCCAGGATTTTCAGTTATCAGTTATCTGATAACCCTGTGGTCTAAGTTGTAGGAGGGAGTTTACTGTACTCTCATCCCGACATGATAGATTAATGAACTATAAAAATGTATATGGAGAGCTAACCGAGCACATGCTCTCAACATAAATTACTGAGGATGACTAACTGAACATATCACATGAGTCATTAGAACTCTCAGATTGGTTTTGATATTGTTTGATATTGACCAAAGGTAATATATCTGATTCAGGACTTGAGCGCTATAGAGAAACATATAAATGTGATCTGTTATTTACCTAAATTGTTTGTTGGATCAAGGTGAAATGCACTCGTCTTACCCTCGACACCATCAAACGAAGGATGCAACAGTCGAATAAATATCAGAGAAGTCAGTCAGTGATGTCGAGCTCTTTGAAATCAGATGACGAAAAGGTTGCTCTCTTCCGTTCTCACATAATCCTTGCCTTACCTTCGGTTGTCATGAAACCAAACTTGGATGATATTCAGGTATACATTTAAATATATACAGTTGTTCCCTATGTCTGTATGTATCTCTGTCTGTCCTCTTTCCATTTTCTCCTCTCGTTTAAACAAAAGACAAGAGATATTGCAGGCAAATTCAAACATCTAGATAAAACAATTATTACTATATTATCACGTCACTGATGCTAAATGCAAGTGTGATTCGAAACAGATTAAGCCAACCAATCCAACAATGCATTCTTAAATCATAAATTTCCAAAATATTCCCTTAAGTACTCATTAAAAACTTAAAAAAAATGACTTTGCGGGATTTTCCTAGACTGGTCTGAACAGAGCGATTGACATCATCCTGAAAGCGACCAAAGATATAAGATTGTGGAAATATGCTGAAATGCAGAAAAGACAGCAGACACTCGAAGCGGAAGCGGCAAAGAAACAGGGAGAAGATCCCAAGATGACTAAAACACAACCGCAGAAACCTTTGTATCTGCAAGTGACGTGAGTTTCTTGTGAAGTATTTTCTGGCATTAACGATGATTTGTCATATGACGATTTTAATTTGCTTTATTCTGGATGCTGACTCAGCATAGATAATATATAGAATATATATATTTTCTATGCAAACACTGACAACAAAAATTCTAGGGAGCAATGATCACTTTCCCTGTTACATTTAGAATATTTTGTCATCAATACATTAAGTGATTGCGTCTTCTTAAGTGATTGCATTATCTTCTTTAACAGGGAACATAAAGATGTTGTCAAGGTTGCTGGACCACTGCATTCGGCAATTACTTCATTGAAGTCTGAATCTGACTCCGTTAGTGTCTATCTTCAAATGTTTTTTACAGGTTCTGATCTGAAGTCTTAAGCTTGTCTTTTTTTCAGATTCTGGAAAACTTTGCTATCTTCAACGAGTTGTGTAATGCTGATCCGCAAGACAAAGTTCGTGAATTTCAAGAACAGAATCCGATCTATTCTGAATATGAAGGACAGATAAGGTTCATTTTGGATTTGTATTTTATTTAATTATTTTCAAGACTAACCGAGTCCCCATCCTCGCCCGACTAAGCCAATAAAGGACTTGGTGGAAGCATTTGGCAAAAAATAACTGGAATATTTAAAATGATTTTTTTCTAGGTACTATGCAAAAATGGAAGACCAGGTCCAAGAAATCCCAAAAAGCTATCGAGTCGGTGCGGTTAGGTTTGAAACTGATCAACTAAAACTTGCTCTTGTGGAAGAATGCAAGGCTTGGAAGAGAGCATTCGGAGCAGCTCTCAATTCCAAAGCTGGTGCTGATATGGACAACATATTCTCCATCATCGATAATTTGATGAAAGTATTGAGGTAAAAATTTAAAAATATTGGAAAATATATGATACAAATATCATGGTATTATCATTTTTATTGTAATTACGTATAACTGTTCTTTCATATTCTACAAAATTAGGTCATGAGCAGGCTTTGACGTCTTATCGTATTTTTTGCACTGTAAAGAGTACCACCATCAATCTAATGTTTAAATTATATTGTATTATTGAACCTATGAACTCTTTGAACAGTCGTCCAATCAACGATCTTGATGATGTTCGAACAGCAATGAGCGTTCTACAAAATATCAGAGAAGCACAAATCAGAATCGACATGACCATCGGACCGGTCGAGGAGACGTACGTCTTGCTCAATCGATTCGAGCTCTTTTATGACGATGGAAATTCTGAGCGTGTTGATGGTCTCGCTTATGGGTGGAAAAATCTTATGGCACAAGTATGGCTGCAAACAGAAATGTTATCATATATTACTACCCACCTTCATTTTGCTGTGATTCCAAAAGTTTCTGATGGCATAAGGATAAGGAAGGCATTATAGTGTAGATGTGTTTGGCCTCCTACTGAGCCAAAATTGGCAATGATAGTCAAGTGCCCACTGACTGAATAGATGTAAATATTCGTAGTAGATCACTGTAGAAGGAGCTTCCCAGTTTGACATATTTGAGAATAAATTACTTTTGATCCTTTCAGGTAAAACAAGTGCAAAACACTCTTCTGAAAGTACAGCCAGGATTCAAATCTTCTCTTCTGTCAGGTGTCGAAAAATTCCAAGTGGATGTTGTGGACTTTTACAAAGATTATGAAAAGAAGTAAGTGCAACCAAATCAGATCATATTTTTAGTTAATTAAATGAAATAAAACCTCCGTAGATCTTGCAGACCTATCTCTTATCAAATAGTTCACTTTTCATTACTTTGTGTAACAAATACTTCTTATTATAACAGAAAATTAAATGTAATACCATTGATATTACTTTTACAGGGGTCCGAATGTTGAAGGTGTCACACCCAGAGAAGCAAGTGATCGACTTCAGATATTTCAAACCAGATTTGATGAGCTCTGGAGAAAGTTCTTGACCTATTCAGGAGGGGAAGAACTGTTTGGTCTCCAAGTTACTGGTGAGGTTTCGTTAGATGTTTTTTACTATGGAATACTTGTGGGGTTTAACCTATATATTTAATAGTTTATGAACCTACGCTGTATACATTCCTCGTATTGACTATGTACTAGCCACACCATGCAATAAAATATGAATGCACACTGACAGATTACGAGGATCTTCAACGCATAAAACGTGAATTGGCTCTCATGCAGAAGCTCTATGCTCTCTATAACACCGTGACAGAGAGTGTGAATGGATACTATGACATCCTATGGTCAGAACTTGACATTGAGAAAATCAATTCGGAGCTCTTGGAATTCCAAAACAAGTAGGTTTTTGCATAACGCAGCTAAAAAATTGAATCAACAGTGACCTTATTGGACAACTATCAGATTATCGTTTGTGTGCTTGCAGATGTCGCAAACTTCCTAAAGCTCTGAAGGAATGGCAAGCTTACAATGATTTGAAGAGCAAAATCGACAACTTCAATGAATGTTGTCCTATTCTTGAAATGATGTCAGACAAGGTGAGATCCCTTATGTGAATCTATTCAGTAAAATATAGATACATATGTCATCTGGAGATTTTTGAATGAAAACTAATCACTGGAATTGGAATTTGATATTGATACCCGTATATTCAGGCAATGATGAAACGACATTGGGGGAGGATTGAGAAAATCGTAGCTTGCAATTTTGACATTGAAAATGAAAACTTTCAACTGAGAACAATTATGGAAGCTTCTTTGCTTGAGAATAAAGAAGATATTGAGGTATTGCTAATTCTGATACAGTAAACTCCCTCACTGGAGGGTTGTAGGTTACTGGTTACTGCTGATGAAAATCTATCAAAAATATTAAATAAAAGGATATTCAAGAAAATGATCATGAATTCTGATTCTGATAGTAATAATCTAATAAAAGTATTTCTATTCCGTTCAAAGGATGTCTGCATCAGTGCTGTTAAAGAGAGGGATATTGAAGCAAAGCTGAAACAAGTGGTCAATGAATGGGATGCCCAGGTATTCACTTTCAGCCAGTTTAAGGCACGAGGTGAACTGTTACTGAAAGGTGTTGACATTACTGAAATTGTGGCTTTGATGGAAGACAGCCTCATGGTATTAGGATCACTCATGAGTAACAGGTGATGATGAATATTTTTGTTTCGAAACTTTTTTTTAATCGAAATGGCGACCATAGTAGTTGCAAGATTTTGAAATTTAAGTCCAATCTTTAATCATAATAACTCTTTTTTATTGTGGAGAGTAAATTCTAAATGAATTACTACTTTCCTAATAAATGCCTTCAACGTCTTCATTTAGATACAATGCTCCTTTCAAACCACAAATACAGCAATGGGTACTGAAACTATCTGGAACCACTGAAATCATTGAGAACTGGTTGGTCGTTCAAAACTTGTGGGTTTATCTGGAAGCTGTATTTGTTGGAGGTGATATCGCTAAGCAATTGCCACAGGCAAGACTATATTTATTATTTATATTGACATATATCAAGTGCATCAGTGCCCTGGGTGAGGTAAAATAAAAATTCCTGTTTTTGCAGGAAGCAAAACGATTTTCAAACATTGACAAATCATGGCTCAAGATCATGCAGAGAGCCCACGAGACACCAAACGTCGTGCAATGCTGCATGGGTGACGATACCCTCGCACAGTTGCTACCTCACATTCTGGAACAGCTCGAGATGTGTCAAAAATCACTGACCGGATACCTGGAGAAGAAGAGGTTGATTTTCCCAAGGTAAAATACATGGATTCTCTTAAAAAAATGAGGATATATTTTATTTGGTTTGATTTCTATCGGTTAATTAAATTTCAACAGATTTTTTTTCGTGTCTGATCCTGCACTGCTGGAAATTCTTGGTCAAGCCAGTGATTCACATACGATTCAGGTAATATATTAGTTAAATTAACTTACATTCTATTCTAAATTTGTGTGTTGTATTATTTTCTAATACCAATAACTATTTTGAAACTGTTACCCACGAAGTAAGTTGATGCATATGATTTTCTTATGTTAGGCTCATCTCCTGGGTCTTTTTGACAACGTCTATCGAGTAGAATTTCATGAAAAAACCTACGACCAAATTCTGAAAATCACCTCGCAAGAAACCGAAACTGTTGAGCTAATCGAACCAGTACTGGCACAGGTAAACCTCATGTTTAACATTATATAAATATGGTTAAAAATGACAAGTAAAAAATTTGCCATTCGCTTCGAAGGGCAATGTGGAGATTTGGCTCGGAACTCTTCTCAACTGTATTCGCAACACGGTGCACTCGGTTGTCAGACGAGCCAATCAAGCGATCAATGATCCTGGCTTTCAAGTGATTGACTTTGAGAATGTTTTTCCGGCTCAGATAGGAATCCTCGGTTTGCAAATGCTGTGGACGAGAGATTCGGAAGATGCATTGACCAATGCCAAGTCTGATAAGAAGGTAGAAATGGAATTGCCATTGAAAAATTTTCCAACTGTGAAAGTTATTCCAACATGTTTTTTGTACATTCCTAATAGCTGAATTAATCCTATTTGGATTTAGGCTATGCAAAACATGAACCAGCGCTTCATCGACATGCTCAAAATTCTCATCGACCAAACGACCCATGAGCTCACAAAATATGAAAGAACGAAATATGAAACTCTGATCACAATTCATGTTCATCAAAGAGATATATTTGATGATTTGGTAACTTTTTTATAAATCTCATATTTATGTTTTATGAACTTAACATCATAATTTAGTCTTAGATAAGGCGCATATATAGGCTGAAGATTATGGTGATATTCGATACAAGTAAAATGACAAATTATTCACTTAAAATATTCGATTTTCAGTGCCGAATGCACATCAAGTTCCCGAATGATTTCGAGTGGCTGAAACAGTCAAGATTTTACTTCATTGATGACACTGATAAATGTATGATATCCATCACAGATGTCAATTTCGACTATTGCAATGAATACACTGGCTGTACAGAACGTCTTGTGATTACACCATTGACTGATAGGTGAGACTAAGAGATTACAGTTGACCCTCAGATTACATGTTATATTTCTTTTTATTATGAGGGATTTTTACTATCAGTCAGGAATTTCAGATTTTTCAGACAACTTCCTGTCCATTTCAGAGGATTTTAAATTAAGGTAATTCTATATTTGTTTTCCCACAAGGTGTTACATCACTTTGGCCCAGGCTCTTGGAATGAGCATGGGTGGATCTCCTGCCGGTCCAGCCGGAACGGGCAAAACGGAAACGGTGAAAGACATGGGCAAATGCCTTGCCAAATATGTAGTTGTCTTTAACTGCTCCGATCAGATGGATTACAGAGGACTGGGTAGGATTTACAAAGGTAATGTTGAAGTGTTACTGTTTAGCATTGCAGGTGATATTTTCAATTAGCAGAAGATTCTTCACGTTGATATTTTGCTCTCCAGGTTTAGCTCAGTCGGGATCCTGGGGATGTTTCGACGAATTTAATCGTATTGAACTCCCGGTCCTTTCCGTCGCCGCACAGCAGATAGCTGTCGTGCTTCAGTGCAAGAAAATGAAGAAATCTCGGTTCATTTTTACTGATGGTGATGTTGTTGATCTTGACAGAGAATTTGGCATCTTTCTCACAATGGTAATAATAAAATAGTACTGTTATTGCTAACTTTTGTTCTGTTCCTTAAATATGCTGTTTAAACAAAATCTAGAATCCTGGTTATGCTGGTCGTCAAGAACTTCCAGAGAATTTGAAGATCCAGTTTAGAACCGTCGCTATGATGGTTCCTGATCGTGCTATTATCATTCGAGTCAAACTTGCTGCATGCGGCTTTCTCGACAACATAGTTCTATCCAAGAAATTCTACACGCTCTACAAACTGTGTGAAGAGCAGCTTTCGAAACAGGTTGGATAGTGATATCCTTTGAAGAGATATGCAAAATTCAAGTACAAAAAATAAATACCAATGAAAATAATTTACTGAATTCGATTTAACAGTAGTTATTAAAAACTTGAAACATATGATATAATATTACTAAACTAACAGAGTGAACTTGTAACGGAACATTTCTAATAGGAATATATCCAGATCCTTTTTTGGCCACCAGGGTAGGATTTCATCCCATTTAAATCTAAAGGAAGCCCAAACCCTTTTTTTTGGTTCATACATTATTCCAGGATGTATCCCGATCTTGATACCGAATTTGGTAAAGATCTGGTGAGAAATGGCAATGTTTCATGACAAACATACTTTCTCGCTTTTTTTGTGGATACTTAAGAGAAATTAATAACTTGAATATTTACAGGTCCACTATGACTTTGGACTACGAAACATCCTATCTGTCCTCCGAACACTAGGCGGAGTCAAGAGAGATAATCCAAATGATCCCGAATCAACTATCGTCATGAGAGGATTGCGTGATATGAATCTCTCAAAACTGGTGGATGAGGACGAACCTCTTTTCCTATCTCTTATAAACGATCTCTTCCCAGGAATACAGTTGGAAAAAGCTGGATATCCAAGTTTGGAGGCGGCAATTGCTAATCAAGTAGGATTTGCATTATATTAGAATATTTTCCAGGTTAATCAATGAAGTTGCCTTCTAAAGGATTGCGCTATTTGTTTTGGATTTTACGTAGTTTAAAATGATGAAATAGGAATACAAAGAAAACTATTTTTTCGATTTTATATTCCAAATTCTTGGAGTTAACGAAAACATTGTCTTTCATTGTAGGTATCTGCCGCTGGTCTCATCCATCACCCACCCTGGGTTCTTAAAATAATCCAGCTCTTCGAGACTCAACGTGTACGTCACGGGATGATGGTGCTGGGTCCAAGCGGGGCTGGAAAAACAAAATGCATATACACATTGATGAAAGCGATGACAGATTGCGGTGAACCACACAGGTAAGACAGCAGCTGCAGAAATATATAAATTGTCATAAAGTAGGGGTTCTCTAGCAGATGAGAATTTCAGCATTACTCTGTATAGCCCAGAATTAGCTATGTAAAACCCAGAATTAGCCAGACACTAAATGCTTTGTACCTGCAGGGAAATGCGAATGAACCCTAAAGCTATCACAGCACCTCAGATGTTTGGGACTCTTGATGTTTCTACCAATGATTGGACAGACGGCATTTTCTCTACTCTCTGGCGTCGTACCCACAAAGCTAAAAAGGTAAAAATAGTATTTTTATTGCACTAACAAAAAATGAAAATAATCACCATTGTTTTTCATGAGCCTAAAATTCTTATTAAATTTTATTTCTGAAAGCCATACTTCTCCTAGTTTTTTCAATATCCCTCTATTTACTAGGGTGAACACATCTGGCTTGTGCTTGATGGACCTGTAGACACATTATGGATTGAAAATCTCAATTCAGTCCTGGATGACAACAAGACACTGACATTGGCAAACGGCGATCGTATTCCCATGGCTCCAAACTGCAAGATCATTTTTGAACCGCACAATGTTGACAATGCATCTCCTGCTACTGTTTCTAGAAATGGTGAATTTCTGCAAAAAGAATTAAAAAAAAATTATCATAGGCTATATCTAGCAATGTTTTACTTCGATAGGTATGGTTTTCATGTCTTCTTCTGCCCTGGATTGGAGACCGGTGCTCAAGGGCTGGCTTAACACAATCTCGTCCACTCAAGGAGATTTGTTTTGGGATCTGTTCGATAGTGTCTTCCAGGTTAGTCATTCACCTGAACAACATATTTCCAACTTCTCGGCATTCTGAAAAATGTCTAAAATATTTAGATTTGCTTCATACAAAAATATACTATTAGTTTGCTTATACCTTACTACGAATCCCTTCTGACATGTATCAAATTCAATTAAGTATTCTAGAATTATCAACTGTTTTAGAATAATTTGAGAGCGAGAAGATTCTAAATTCTGTAAGTTCCTGCATTCAGAATCCCTTCTGTGATCGGCTGTTTGATTTATCATATATTTTTTACCTTAAGATCTCTAACAGATTGTTTTTCACACTCCCAGGATCTACTAAATTACGTTTCAACAAAACTCGTTGCAAAAATGGACGTCCTCGAATGCATGTATATCAGACAGGCAACTGATTTACTTCAAGGTAAATAAAAAATTTCAATATCAGTGGAAAAAATACAGGATTTTAAAAATAATAATGTTTTCAAAATTCAGGTCTTATTCCACACCATGATGAATCCAACAAGCAATTGAGCAAAGAGCATTTGTCTCGTCTCTTTGTCTTTGCCATGATGTGGTCGTTGGGAGCAGTGCTGGAACTTGAAGACAGGTTTGTGTTAATTGAAATCAGGGATCAGTTTGGGATAAATCTTGAAACCAAACACATTTACTCAGGCCAGTATGTGGATGTGATATTTCTTGTGGTCTGTAAAGTACACTTCTGGCTCTTTCAGTCTGCTATTGGTGAATGGATCATTTGTGTCTTTCATGTAAAATCCATGGCCACTACTGAGATGAAAAGAAAAGACTTCAGACATTCTGAAAAAGTTGCTATTCTAGAACAAAATCATGTTAGTTCTATTGTATTTTATTCTATCTCTTCAATCTAGGGAAAAACTGGAGGAATTTTTGAAGAATCATCAATCGAAACTTGATCTTCCCAATGTGTCGGGAGACGAAACAATATTTGAGTATGTCGTAGCAGATGATGGACACTGGATTCACTGGAACACAAGGTAATGAAGTAATTCTTCATTTCCAACATAATGTTTAACTTTATATTAACTGGCAGGTTGTAATTTGTCTGGCATTCAAAGTGATCAATTTTAAAAAAGAAATATGAAATAAAATCTGGTTACATTATACGTTTTATTATTAATAAACTCTAGTTCATTGTTCAACAATGGCTGTGGAGTCGGAGTCAGTAAAAATGTACCTACTATATATCTTAATAATCACAATTTAAAATGTATTATAGATAATATGTTGGAAGTAAAATTTTTTATCTTTGAGATAAGACACATTCCAAAATTCATAATTTTTTAGATTTTGAAATAGTATTGCATAAGAATTACATTGAAAATATGAATTCCTTACTTTACACTAGGGTGGAACAATATCAATACCCTGGGGATTCAGTTCCAGACTATTCTTCCATCCTTGTTCCAAACGTCGACAATGTCAGAACAGAATTCCTCATCCAAAACATCATGAAACAGGTTTGATCAATCGATCAAAAATCAAGGTGATTTTGATCAACGATATTAATTGATTTAACTATTTTTTCAAAGGACAAAGGTGTCCTTTTGACGGGTGAACAAGGAACAGCTAAAACAGTAATGATACAAGGATTCATGAAAAAATATGATCCTGAGGTTCATCTGATCAAATCACTCAATTTCAGTAGCGCTACAACACCAAATATGTTCCAGGTTTCTTGTTCATTTAAGATCTGCACTGGATGTCCAGTTAATAGCAGGTTGTATAGTATAGTTGTTTTATATAATTAATATATTATTTTATCTTCAGAGATCAATTGAAAGCTATGTCGATAAGAGAGTTGGCACAACGTATGGACCACCAGCTGGAAAGAAAATGACTGTTTTCATAGATGACATCAATATGCCAAGAATCAATGAATGGGGTGATCAGGTAGGTCAATGCATATTGTCAGGGGCGAATTAAGCTAGTGTGGGGCTAATAGAAAATACTAGTGTATTGTTCATTTCAGGAAAATAATGTATTTCCATGTGAATACATAGAACATTTATTTTTCCAGATTACTAATGAGATTGTGAGACAGTTGTTAGAAAACAACGGGTTCTATAGCCTCGATAAACCAGGTATTCTATATATTAGAGAAAATGTTCTGTATATCTTTTTCATTTGTTTTCTTGAAATCACTTTGTAATTACTGTTCAAACCCCATTCAGGTGATTTTACAAACATTGCTGATATCCAAGTCGTTGCTGCCATGATCCATCCCGGAGGCGGACGTAACGACATCCCACAGAGACTGAAACGGAAGTTCTGCATCTTCAACTGCACTCTTCCTTCAAATAATTCTATTGACAGAATTTTCTCTACTATTGCTCTTGGGTACTTCTGCAAGGAAAGAAAATTCAAGCAGGAGGTTTGTTGGCATAGTTAGGAGAGGGTCTGTATATGGTATGTTACATTTTGATATATTGGCAATCTTATTTCGGCATCCTAGTTGATTGACATTGTGGAAAAACTGGTGCCACTGACCAGAATTCTCTGGCAAAAAACCAAGATCAAGATGTTGCCGACTCCGGCTAAATTTCATTACATCTTTAACTTGAGAGATTTGAGCAGAATCTGGCAGGTAAGCTATGAACTTTGATGAATTGTTAGTTGTTATTATTGCTAGTATTTTAAAATTCACTGGAAACTGTCTCAACTATATCGCACTCCATAATCTTATTATTTAACCAGGGCATACTGCTAGTCGACAGCGAGATTGCAAATTCGATCGAGGTTATACTCGGTTTGTGGAAGCACGAATGTCACAGAGTTATAGCGGATCGTTTCACCAGTCAACCCGATAAGGACTGGTTTGAAGAAAGATTAAATGAAGTGAGGACAGCTTGCATTTATTCAATTCAAATGATGCTTATTTTTTATCTATCATAATTTAAATATTTTAATATTGAAGAAAATTTATAACAAGTTCATTGAACTAAACACACCATGTATGATCCATCAAAAATTCAGTCATTTAGAACTTTTGAAATTTTCACCTTGCAGAGCGTATCAACGGAGTTTGAGGAAGACATCTTTGCTAAACTGCCACAGGAACCATATTTTGTTGATTTTCTTCGTGATGCTCCAGAAGTAACAGGTTCGTTGTCTTTATATTGGATATAACAATCGCTGTTATATAAATGTTTGCATACCTAATGGTTAATGGCCTGTCAAATTGGTTAAAATCCTTGAAGAAATGGCAACAAACTCTGATGCATATTATATTGATTCATATAATATTATTACTACAGGAGATGAACCGGACGATTATGAGCCTGAAACACCAAAGGTATACGAACCAATCAAGACTTTGGATCAAGTAAATGATCGTCTTCTGAACTACATGGAACAGTATAATGAAACTGTGAGGGGAGGAAAAATGGATCTTGTGTTTTTCAAGGTGTGGTATCTTCCTTAATTTCTATGTTTATCTTCTCTCCTAGTTTCTCTCTCTTATTTTCTGTCAATTTCCAGGACGCCATGGTCCATTTATTGAAAATTTCCCGCATCATCGGTACCCCAAGAGGTAATGCGTTGCTCGTTGGAGTAGGTGGTTCTGGCAAACAGTCTCTTACCAGACTCGCTTCTTTCATTGCTGGTTATAAAAGTTTTCAGATAACGCTAAGCAGGTTTGTATTCGTATTTATCGTTTTTCAGTACATGTAAAAAGACTTGGTATCACAAAATAAGTTGAAAATCCTAATGCAAGAATAACATTATGACAGACTGGTTTGATTTCCCTACGATGAAGAGTAGATCTTAATCAGATCAACATTCTGCAGAATATTATTTTGCTTTTTTCAACACACAGAACCTACAATACATCAAACTTAATGGACGATCTGAAAATCCTGTATAAAATCGCAGGCAAAGATGGAAACGGCGTCACATTCATTTTCACCGATAATGAGATCAAGGACGAAGGATTTCTGGAATACATGAATAATGTGCTGGCATCAGGAGAGGTTATTTTCATCCTGTTATATATTAATCTATAATATATTTATACACAGACTAAACACCCTATAGTCTAGGTTGGGGGTCTGGGGCCACATCGTAGATTTTACTCATTATAATTTATTATTTTAACCATTGAAGGTTTCAAATCTCTTTGCAAGAGACGAAATAGATGAAATCAACATGGAACTCATACCGGTGATGAAGAAGCAGTATCCCAAACTTCCTCCTACTCCTGAGAATCTTTACAACTTTTTCCTTAGCAGAGTGCGAGCCAACCTCCACGTCGTGCTGTGCTTTTCACCGGTCGGCGAAAAATTCAGAACAAGAGCATTGAAGTTTCCAGGTAAAATGTCAAAATTAGTGTCAAAAGTGTTACAAACTTTCTTCAGGCCGGCAGATATAGCAAAATAAATTTTTGATGCATTTTCTTTTGTAATCAATATGTAACTAATAAGTCTGCTAGCCTAAACTTTATTTAGAATATTATTTTACTGTTTCAGGATAATTATTGTGCTGTCCTATTGTAACCATAAATTTAATCCAAAATAATAGGCCTGTTTTCTGGATGCACCATGGACTGGTTCTTACGTTGGCCCCGGGACGCGCTCATCCAAGTCGCCCGTCATTTCTTGTCTGATTATGACATCAAGTGTCCACCTGACACAAAGAGTCGAATGTTCGAGGTAAATTTGTAATTTTAAATTCATCAAATTTTGAGGTTTCAAATATCTTTGTGATATTATATGATGATCAAATGAGTCTTCTGTTCTTAAAATTAACTTTAAAATAAATGGATAAATCTAATTTTTAATATAAATAATTATTTTAATTCTTGTTTTATAGGTCATGGGTTCCGTGCAAGATTTGGTCTCGGAAAAATGTGTTGAATATTTCGATCGTTATCGTCGCTCCTGCCACGTCACTCCCAAGTCTTATCTTTCCTTCATAACTGGATACAAGACAATATACAGGTTGCTATTTCACCTATTCTAAGCATTGTAATTGGCATATATACTTATAAGACAAATTGGAGACAAAAATCTAACTGACTAAGTCAAGTTGTTTTTAGGAAAAAAAAAATAGAATTATTGTCAAGTGTATAAGATTTTTGATATGTGTTTCATGGAGTTCTTTGTTCATCATTTCCAGTTTTAAATTGGAAGAAATCGGCATTCTGGCAGAGAGAATGAGAACAGGTCTGGATAAATTAGTGGAGGCTGAAAAGTCTGTGAATCAGCTGAGTAAAGAGTTGGCAGTGAAGGAAAAAGATCTTGAAGTTGCATCCAAGGAGGCAGACGAGGTCCTACATTAATTTCTCTCTAAAAAAAATAATAGTTTCATTATCTTTCTGTAACATGTAGCATCCAATTATGTTTTATATTCGTAATGGTGTTTAATGTTCAAGACCAAGTCACAGTTTTGAACTGTTTCATCTTTTCCTGATATAGGTGCTGAAAGTAGTGACCGAAAAGGCTTCTGCCGCTGAAAAAATCAAAGCTGAAGTGCAGAAGGTGAAGGACAAAGCCCAAGCCATTGTCGATGCAATTGAACAGGACAAGGGCGTGGCAGAAGCAAAATTGGCAGCTGCCAAGCCAGCACTTGATGCCGCAGAGGCAGCACTACAGGTCAGTGTTGGCAGATCGGGTTACTTTTGAATGTCCAGCACTATTAAAGTTAGAATTTTGCTACTTTAAGCTAAAATAAGTTGATAATTTTCTACAGACGCTCAAACCAGCCGATATAGCCACCGTACGAAAATTGGGCAAACCTCCGCATCTTATCATGCGTATTATGGATTGTGTTTTGCTCCTTATGCAACGGAGGGTCAACACTGTGGAACCGGATCCAGATCGTCCATGCATAAAGCCTTCATGGGGAGAGGCCTTGAAGCTGATGAACAATTCTGGGTTCTTGAGCATGCTTGTTAGATTCCCTAAGGTATTTCAATATTATAGTCCCATACATAAATATAGGGGTTGCCTTCTACACCAACATATACGATAAGAAAGAATTCTTTTGGTTTGGAAAAATTCTACTTATAAGCTAAAAATCTGGCAAACTTGATGATATTTTTTGAGAATCTATATCTTGACATTCAAAGGACACAATCAATGGAGAAACAGTTGAATTACTTGCTGTCTATCTCGAGATGGAAGATTACAATCTAGACACTGCGAAGAGAGTGTGCGGCAATGTGGCCGGCCTGTGTTCTTGGACAGAGGCGATGGCATACTTCTATACAATCAACAAAGAAGTTTTACCACTGAAAGTAAGCTAAATGGATCGGGTTGCATTGTATTTTATTGTATAGGCCTTTTGATAGTTGTTTTCATCAAGTTTAGAATTAGAATAAATGAGGTGTATTTTTAACTACTTAAATTGGCTTGGACAACTATTCAGTACTCTGCTTCAATTGTTTTACTTTTCAATTGAGTTTTCCCTCCCTTATTTTTGGATTCTGGGACCATGATGCCTTTGAGGCATATTGATTAATCGTATAGTTCAGCTTATACATGGGTTCATAGCTAAGATAAGAACATAACTGGCAATACATGTATACAACTTACATTCCAGTATATACAAACAATAATGTAATAACATCACAGGCAAATCTGGTTGTTGCTGAAGCCAAACTAGAACGGGCAATGGTTGATCTCCAGCATGCTCAAGCCACATTGGATGAAAAGCAGAGACAGCTTGATGAAGTACAGGTAACTCATCTGCTACTATAATATCTTAACTACTGATTTCATAGAACAGAATTAGAAACTGAAAATGTTATGTAATTTCTTATCCATAGGCTCAGTATGATAAGGCAATGGCACACAAACAGATGCTTCTTGATGATGCAGAGCAATGCAGAAGAAAGATGAACAATGCTGTTGCACTTATTGATGGACTAGGAGGAGAAAAGGTGATTGGAGAGTGATTGGATACAGTGTTTTTATGCAATAGAGAAAAGTGTTAGATTGGGGGTGATATAATTGACATAAAATGGGGACTAAGTGTACTGAGTCTACTCAAACAATGTAAGTAAAGATATAACAGGCAACCTGTTGATTAGCTGTAATATACTATTTCGCAGATACGTTGGGAAGCGGCCGGGCAAAAATTTCAATCACAAATCAATCGACTTGTTGGAGACGTCTTGCTCGCCACCGGCTTCCTGTCTTACTCTGGTCCCTTCAACCAGGACTTCAGAACTCTGATCGTGTCACAGTGGAAGAGAGAGATGAGAGAATATGAGATCCCTTTCTCAGATGTAAGTGATAATTTCCATGGGGCAACTGTATGAGGCAAACCATATATTTATTTGGTTAACTGTATATATACTCTGTTAGATGATAAGTGATTAAAGGTTCCTTGTTTCTTCTTGCATCTTCATGCGCCCACGCTTATCCGACTTCTGATTGACTTCATATTGAATTTGGTAGAGAATTATGTAAAGCCAATTAATTGTCAAAACTCAGCTGCAGTTTTAACTATTAAATAACCAGTGCTTATTGCTTCATAGTCATTGTTAGGTAATTTGATCTCTGGGGAGACAAAACAGATTGAATATGATGATTTATTGACAGGATATAAACTTGATACAAATGTTAGTCGACAATCCGACCATCTCTGAGTGGAATCTTCAGGGACTCCCGAATGATGAACTTTCCATACAGAACGGCATAATCGTTACCAAAGCGACTCGATTCCCTCTACTGATCGATCCGCAAGGACAAGGAAAAATATGGGTTAAGAATAGAGAAAAATCAGGAGAGCTTCAGGTAATTTAATTGATTCACAACATTCTCTGTAATCACTTTTTCCTATAAAATATAAATGACTTTCTTCACATAGCTCACAAGCTTGAATCACAAATACTTTCGAACCCATCTTGAAGATGCGTTATCGCTCGGTCGCAAACTGATCATTGAAGATGTCGGAAACGAACTCGATCCGGCGTTGGACAATGTTCTGGAACAAAATTTCATCAAGTCTGGTTCAACATTCAAGGTGAGGAAACAAAATTCAGGTTTTATTACATTTTATACTGTTTCTCAATATGTATATTTATTGGTTGTAGGGACCTTTGTTATAGGTTGTGAAGTAGGAAAAATATTTCAGTACAAGGAAACCATTAAGTTGTCAGAACAGTTGTCAGAACTTATAAAGAGACATGACTTAATAATATATTGGTTATTGTTATTCAGGTCAAAGTAGGAGACAAAGAAGTTGATGTCATGAAGGGATTCAAGCTGTACATAACAACCAAGCTCTCAAATCCCACATACACTCCAGAGATCTATGCGAGAACCTCCATCATCGACTTCACAGTCACCATGAAAGGTCTTGAAGATCAGTTGCTTGGAAGAGTCATTCTGACAGAGAAACAGGTTTGTAATACAAGGTTCTAGACAATTAGAAGTGGAATTCCTCAAATATCATGGATATTTCTTTCTAATAGGAACTCGAAGCTGAACGTGTGGCGTTGATGACGGAAGTTACGGCAAACAAACGGAAGATGCAAGAGCTGGAGGATAATCTGTTGTATAGGCTGACGACTACGAAGGGCTCACTTGTTGAAGATGATTCACTTATTGAAGTGCTGCAGGTGTGTTGTTATGTATTGTAATGTAATAAGTCAATTATTGTTATCCAAATGGAACAAACACTGTGTCAAATTGCAATTACATTAAGCAGGTGTATGGCCTATTTTTTAAATGTTTGAAACTATTTAAAATTTCTTTCTCACAACATTTGACCGCCCCTGATGTAGAGGTTAATATATTGACTAATAGTAAGTTCTTGACAGACTACAAAACTCACTGCTGAAGAAGTCAGTGAAAAACTCAGCATTGCTGCAGAGACGGAAACAAAAATCAATCTGGCCAGAGAGGAATATCGTCCGGTCGCAACAAGAGGATCCATTCTCTACTTCTTGATCGTGGAAATGAGTCTAGTTGATGTTATGTATCAGGTATATTAAAATAGACATATTTTGTGTGAGAAATGCCAAATATAATTGGCAAATCCATTACAACTAAACTTGGGTTTAACTGGTTCCTGGGGATAGTATATGAACTCAGATCTCAACCAAATCTAACTGAAACAAAGTGAGTGACTGTGCTCCAGGCTAGCGTTAACTGATTTCTGAATTCTTATGTTTATATTCAGTTATATGATTTATCATGTATCATTATTTGTACTGTCCGTTAAATCAGAAATCTGTTAATCTCATTTGATTCTTTTACATTTCCTCAGACATCCTTGCGGCAGTTTCTCGGTCTCTTCTATCAGTCACTAGAAAAGTCTACAAAATCCCCGATTCCAACAAAACGCATCAATAACATCATGGATCATCTCACCTACAACGTCTTCAAATACACGGCACGAGGGCTCTATGAGCAACACAAGTTTTTGTACACTCTCTTGCTGTGTCTGAAGATCGATTTGAACAAGGGATATCTGTCGAATGAAGAATTTCAAACATTTATCAAGGGTGACTAAAATTTAGTTCTTTTCTTGAATATTTTATTTCATACATACATATTATAAATTTCTTTATCATTCTTAGGGGGAGCCAGCTTGGATCTTAATGCTGTGGAACCGAAGCCTAAGAAATGGATTCAGGACATGACCTGGCTGAATCTGGTTCAGCTCAGTCGTTTGCCCCAGTTTTCACAACTGTTAAATCAAATCAGCAGGAATGACAGGGTAAGTTCAGTTCTGTGATAGATGAAATTCTTCATTTAATTGATAAAATTGTTTGTTTTGATTTTTTATTAACCCAGGCCTGGAAGGCTTGGTTTGATGAAGAGGCTCCAGAAGAATCTGTTATCCCAGATGGGTACAGCAGCTCACTTGATACATTTAGGAAGTTGCTGTTGATCAGAAGTTGGTGCCCTGATCGTACCATTGCCCAGGTATAATTAATATGATGAAATTTATTAGTTGGACAAAGTACCCCATGTAACGAATTGAATACAAGAGGACCTACTGTTCATATCTATGAATCCATGAATTACTGGATTGAATTTATATGCATTCTTGTTAGGCCCGCCACTACATCTCAGAGTCCATGGGTGCCAAATATGAAGAATCTGTCATTCTGGACATGGATCTGATGCTGGGAGAATCCGATACACGATCCCCGATGATCTGCTTCCTCACCATGGGATCCGACCCGACAGAAAACATTGAGAGATTGGCTAAACAGAAAGGAATACGTAAGTATTCTTCATCTATTTTGGCTACAATCATGGTGTCAAAAATCGTTCAATATCTTCATATCAATTTCCATACAGTTTGAAAACTTGACTAGCATGAACCTGATTGTTTCAAAACCTCACTTTATTTTATCAACAAATTTTCAGCATGTCGTGCTGTATCCATGGGACAAGGTCAAGAAGTTCATGCTAGACGTCTGCTGTCTCTTTGTTTCCAGGACGGTGGTTGGTTGCTTCTTCAAAACTGTCACTTGGGTCTTGATTACATGGATGAGCTTTTAGAGAGTGTGAGTATCTTCATATTCACATTCCTTTTCCTGTATCCGCTGTGAATACGTTCCAACACATAAATGTACTTGTTTTACAGCTGACAAACACAGAAACCATCAACGATACGAACAGGACTTGGCTGACCACTGAAGTTCATCAGAGATTTCCAATTAATCTCCTTCAAACCTCCATTAAATATACCAACGAGCCACCACAAGGTGTTAGGGCGGGACTCAAACGTACATACACCAGCGTTACTCAGGTATGACGGTATGGTCATAAAAAGCAAACTGCGATCAAGCATATGAAAAAACTAATTATAAATTGCAGGAGTTTCTGGACATATCGAATATGCCACAATGGAAACCGATGCTGTACGGCGTGGCGTTCCTTCACACGACCGTGCAAGAGCGTAGAAAATTCGGCCCGCTCGGCTGGAACATTCCGTACGAATTCAACCAGGCGGATTTTACGGCCAGTGTTCAATTCGTGCAGAACCATCTCGATGACATTGATGTGAAAAAGGTCAGAATTTATTCTTAATGGGAAAATTACTACAAGTTAATATCATCTTTCCTTCGTACCACACCGTTTAGCTGCAGCTGTAACCATACAATGAATTACTGATGTTTTTGCTTAGGGTATATCCTGGAACACAGTCCGATACATGTTTGGAGAGATTCAGTATGGTGGACGTGTCACTGATGATTTGGATAAGATATTGCTCAACACTTTCTGCAAAGTCTGGTTCGGAGAACACATGTTCACTGATAAATTTTCTTTCTATACTGGTAAGATTTGTATAATCCAAAAATTTATGGGTATGGTAATAGGTATACTACTTTTTAGTTTCCAGTTTAGACCAATAACGTAAACCCTCCATTCCCTCCTGACCGCAACCTTCCCCAGTTCTCAAAACCAATTTCAACCCCTGACAAGACCTTCATGAATCTCCACTGTAAAATTTATTTGTTATTTTTTAGGATATAACATTCCAAAAGCAAAATCCATCCAAGAATACCACGACTACATTGATCATCTTCCTCTTGTCGACACTCCGGAAGTGTTTGGTCTTCACCCTAATGCTGACATCACATATCAAGTAATTTAATTCTGATTAAATTCAATTAGAAATAAGAAGATTTCCATGTATTATAATGTATCTGTTGTTTAGACAAACATGGCCAATGAGAGCTTGGGCACCATAGTCAGCATCCAACCTAAAGAATCCAGCGGCGGAGCAGGAGAAACTAGGGAATCTGTAGTTTGGAAAATGGCAGATGAAATGCTGGAGAAACTTCCAGATGATTTTCTTCCTCACGAGGTTTGAATTTGTTATTGCAAAATATTTCTATTGAAAGTCAATCCTCTTTTTTCGGTTAAAATTACAATAGGTAATTAGGATGTGGTGATCCAGGTTCCTTCTGTTTGTAGGTTAAAGGTCGATTGCAGAAGATGGGTGCCATCCAACCGATGAACATCTTTCTCAGACAAGAGATTGACAGAATGCAACGTGTCATAACCCTCGTTCGCCTGACATTGAACGACCTCAAGCTCGCGATCGACGGTACGATAATCATGAGCGAAAATCTGAGAGATGCTCTGGACCAGATGTATGATGCTAGGATTCCAAAGGCTTGGCAAAAGGTAGCTATTAAGTAGAATAGCATAGGATATATGTTTTGCCTGGCCATTGACCGACAACGGCCAGGATTAAAGGTTGCTGGATTGAAGAGATTCAACCAATTTTATTATTAAATAGCAAACTTTCCAACTCTTCTATTCATTGATCGTAGGTTTCTTGGGAAAGTTCTACATTAGGATTCTGGTTCACTGAGTTGCTTGAACGCCATTCCCAGTTTTTCTCTTGGCTTTTTGATGGAAGACCGAATCAGTTCTGGATGACTGGATTTTTCAATCCTCAGGTAGCTTTAGTTCTTCGAAATTATTATGATAGATATGAGATGAATGTAGCAGGTTAGTGATGGGAATGAGATTTTGTGTGCAGGGATTTTTGACAGCAATGAGACAAGAAGTCACTCGAGCTCATTCCAGCAAAGGTTGGGCATTGGACGGTGTCATCATGTACAATGATGTAACCAAGTTAAATAAGGAGGACATCACTCAACCTCCTCCTGCTGATATAGGTGACATCCTGTGAACTGACTTATAATATAGTACTAATATATAGAAAGTAGTCATTTCAATTAGAAATAAATTTTGTTTTGTTAATTTGAATTTAAGGCGGAGTTTATGTGTACGGTTTGTACATGGATGGCGCAGGCTGGGATCGGAGACTAATGAAGTTGGTAGAACCTCAGCCCAAGGTCCTGTTCACCATCATGCCGGTCGTCCACATCTACGCAATCAACACGGCTCAACCGAAGGATGACAAGAAAGCGCAGGGAATGCAAATGTACTTATGCCCAGTGTATAAAAAACCAAAGCGTACAGGTAATCTATAACTTGGAAAGATAAATCGTTACCATATGCACATCAAAATCATGTTATATAAAGGGTTCAAAAATATACGTGCTAGGTCTTGGAACATATAATAGAATTCCTATAACAGACCAATGGTATTCTTTCCAGATCTCACGTACATTTTGCATCTCTTGCTCCGCACCACCATGAACCCTGACCATTGGGTGTTACGTGGGGTTGCCATACTCTGTGACACTAAATAGTGATGAATTCTGTGTCTGTCAAGGATGGAATAGATGTGGAATTGGAATGGCGTTTAGTCTCAACCTGTACAAAATAGTGTGAAGTGTGTGAACTAACATAGCATGTGAGTTTATTTACAAAAGATTTTAAGTTGTATATATTTTCTTAAGCGAGAGTCTAGCAAATGTTTGAGTTTTCAAATTCCATACTGTATATCCCCAATGTCACTGTTACTATGCAAAAGAAGCACATCTTGCCTTCTGACTACGTCTGGTGTGTAGTATTTTTAGTGTATTGTCATTGTAATCTATTACAGATAGTATTTTTGTATAAAAGCTAAGAACTCTTATTATTTTTTTATATATGTTTGTTATTATATATATTAGGAGAGAAATTATATTATGTTGTAGAGAAATTTTCTTGAAGGTACAAAGCACTGTGATACAAATACGTAGACTTTGAGAATGAGTAGAGATAATATATACTGCAGCATACTAGGTTGCAAATTTTCATTTTTTACTATGTAAATAGTTTTTGTAATGATTTACTGAGTAATAGTGGAGTTACTGGAATTAAAATCTTTTTGTTTAAGAATTTATTCCACAATTTTTATTTTTACTGTAGTGACTGTTATATATAAGAGACTTAAGTCTGACTAGCACACACAAAAGCCATCCTCATACGATAGTTCTGTTTAAATACAGTAGCATATAGTGTATATATAACTTAATAAAACTAACAAGACTGAATATATTTTTGTTTGAAAACTTTTACTAACATCTAACAATCTTGAAATATAAATTTGATTTCTAGCATGTCTCTCTTCATGATAAATTATATAGAAAAACATTAACTTATGTAAGAATAGGAGATGTTCACCAATGTACTTGAACAAATAGATTATAATATCCCTGTAGTTTAGAACTATCCTGCACTTTTCCATATTTTAAAGTAACCAATAGTAATAGTTTACCTCCCACGTGTCTGTGCTCATGGGTGCTCTCGGACACACGAGGTTAAGTAGAGACTACCCTCCCATCTTACCTAAGCCTCACAAACTTTAACATCCCCCTAGCTCCTAGAACCCATTTCCACCACTGCAGCATTCAAGCATT
The DNA here is from genome assembly GCA_013436055.1 of Halocynthia roretzi. Classification (NCBI taxonomy): domain Eukaryota; kingdom Metazoa; phylum Chordata; class Ascidiacea; order Stolidobranchia; family Pyuridae; genus Halocynthia; species Halocynthia roretzi. Next base: position 10,597 of record QRAM01000147.1, on the reverse strand, counting down.
TGACGCTACGTCCTTTAGCCGAATCTGATAGCAAAAATCATCACAGGATTAAAATGTAGACAAATTTTTATTGTTTTTTTATTCAGGGAACACTGCAAGACAATCAATAATAGCATGAAGTTAACCTGAGGAATTAACCGCTCCACATTTCTTGTAATTCATTTAACCTTATTAAGAATTTTAACTATTTCCTTCACCCAAACATCAGGTTTTTCTAGCATCCAGAAATGGCCACCATTTTTAATCAAAGTCAAATCAAAACCAGGAACCATTCGTTCAAAAGACTTTGCGATGGCAATAGGGGCGACTGCGTCAGAATCACCCCAAAGAAACTGGCTGGGTATATCAAGCTCTTTCAGTGCGTCGTACCACTTGTATTCAAAGTGATATCGGTCCCACAGGTAATACATTGAGTTTAAAAGATTGCGTAGAGCATTTTTGCATTTATTGACAAATACCAGGTCTTGGATGTCTTTGTTTCTCACTATGGGATCTTCGACTGGACTCCAAATTCTTCCGAGTTCCTTCGCCACCATCCACTCCATGATTCCGAGTCTCTCCACGAGATTGACAAGAAGTTTTGCGAGGCCCTTGTACATAGATAATTTCTGGGTAATTCTCAAGTTAGCAAGCCTTATGTTCATACCACCATTTGTAAATGTGACACTTTGGAAAAAGTTGTCGAAGTAGTTCGGTAACATTCCTGATGCAAACAAAAAGAACCAACTTTATTGAAATACTCATTGTGAGCTAAGTGTTAAATGTTTCAGCCATAATATTTTTCACACGAGTTTAACAAGGGTTGAGTACGAGGGTGTAGTTTATTTTCCTGAAATTTACTTATTCGCTAAGCTCAATAATCGGTATTGCGATTATGAACTCGCAGATTAGTGGAGTTCGTAGGTCACTTAAAAATTGAGAAATTAATTTCAATTCAACCATTACCGTCAATTGATTTACATATTACCTACAAATTGATAAGTCATATATTAGCAAATCAGTACTTGGCATTAATAGTGTTATAATATTATTACAACCTCTGTGTCTTCTGGAAAGTATCTCTGTCAAAATGGAATCTCCCATATCATGTGACACGATGTGAGCTTTCTTCAATCCAAGAAACTTCCACAGAGCAAGGATATTCTCTGCAGCCTCACTGACAGAGTATGTATAGTTTTCACTGGGACTGTCAGAAAACCCGAATCCGATGTGATCATTAAGAATGACGTCACCATGTTGACTGAGGTCATGAAGCACCTTTGATGTCGGAATATATAGAAGATTTTAATCAAATCGATTTTATTGAATAGGGTACGAGGAAGATTGTGTTACTGATGGGAACTTCAACTGAAGCAGAAGTTTTCCCTCAGTTTATCCTGGGGTAAGATTCTATGTTTGCAATTAAGATTTACATATTTATTTGCTGTTATTCACCTTGTGATACTCGAAGCTTGAAGAGGGATAACCATGGATTAACGCAAAGGTCGGAACAGTTTTCAAATTCTTATTTTGACACTTTTCAACAATATAGAACATCTGACGTCCATTAATCTTTGTGTATTGCCCCTTGTTGTGCCACTCTCTAATATGGCTTGGCCAAGTGTCCAACGGTATTTCTTCTGGAAGTGGGACATCGTTGTCAAGGTACAACCACATGAGATAAGCAATTACCCCAAAGATAACAGCATTGAATAGATTCATAATAGATCCTTGGTGGTTGAGATTATATTTTAACTAAAGTTTAGCACTCTTTTCTCGCTGAACAAATGTCAATGGCGGATACTAGAAAGCTTTAAGCACAAATGTCTTACTACTACAGTCATAATTTCTCGTCGAGTTCCTCCTCTTATATCAGGATACGCTCCACTGAAAACTACGCCGGCGTTCGTGAACGATTCCACCACACAAACCGGTAAACAACGATTTATTTACTTAACCTACATTTTGCGAAATTGAGCCAAAGGTTGCTTTATTATTTTTTTTTTTAGTTTATCATTAACCACTGTTGACTATTTAACCGTTCTGTAATTTTCGTCCTTACCACCCGATGGCGCTGATGTTTGTTTACAAACTATCAGCTGTTCGGTTACGGGTCACTAATCTCCATGGTCCTCAAGTTAATGACGTTTTATGACAATTTCGACCGGAAAGGATGCAGAATGACTCCATAAAAAGAGAAAGTACACGCAATATGTATACGCAAGGTTCGGTAAAATAGCATTAGTCAATGGACGCTATAAAATAATACCGTTTCCGCCTGTTCTATAAAATGAACGCACATAGCATAAAGCTCTCTCTGTATATTGATTTGCTGTATTAGTGCGCTCAACCTTGGGATCGATTTGTTAAATACTGATTTAATACAGGTATTTAATGGCATTTGAATTTGATTAAGAAATTTATAAATCGATTTTACGCCAATTCATGCATTCCTACGTTGGAACAGAGTCAAAGATTGCCCCGTACATGAACTAAAACTTGTAACTCAAAAAAAAAATGCCCTTCGAAACAAGTTTTGATGACGACATCAAGCAATTTCACCAAAGTATCATGTTTCCCTTATTTTATGTGTGTAAAACAAGTTCTGAAATGAAGAATGTAACAAGATGTTGTGCATGATCGAAACGAAACATCGACTCATACCAGCTTGATTTGTGTCACGTGATTATGTCATTCCTTACAAGTGCTTCGTGCGTGCGCTCCTGCTGACGTATTACGTATTTCCCCTTTCTTGCGTAACGAATTAATGGTAATAGTAATCTATTAATGTAGAGTGTACTGTAGACATATGGCTTTTCTAACCCTTGCTCATTCTGGGACTGGAAAACCTGTGAAAGGGAATTTGAAGTTGTACCAAACTGTCGTATGTAGTGTATTTAAAATGAAATATGTAATTTTTACTATAAGAGCAGTGTCTAAAAAAGAACCATGTATCATATACTATAATCTATTATCAGGAGACTCTAAATACCATATTAATTTCGATTTGCCACCCGTTGTGATTTGGGCACAACGGCTCTTCAGCTAAATCGTTAATAGCATACCCATGCATTTATTATTTTTTTAATAGCTACAGTGTTGTATTAATGCAATGCTGTGGTATTGATGGTATTCCCTTATAGCGAAGTTTTATGACCTAAAAACAGCTGACGACTTCGTTAGAACAGCGTGTCGTCAGACTAGGCGAGAGAACGCGTAGAAAAAAGCAATTTATGTTGTGATGAAACGTTTTCCATCGAACGATCGAGTCCTAACGTGAGTTTCGATTGAACGACCGATGTAAGGGACGGACACGGACGACCTTCGTTCTTTTCTGCTCTATCTTTGTGTATGTTATATTTGCTGTGTTTGTTTCGACATGTTTCGCAAGCTATCTCAACAGGCACGCGTATCTCTATGCTCTCGAGCTGCTAGATAGTTGCCGAGCGAGTGTGTGTATGTGCTTTTTATTAGCAACGAGAGCTTTTTCGGAAGGTTCTACCTTTTTTTATTTTTTTTGTTAAGTTGCATCCGTAGTGGTGGTCCGAGTTAATGCCTTTCAAACACCCAGCTAGCAAGAAAGTGTTAATAACAAAAGCAGCTGACGTTACTAAAAGGAAAGGACAAAAAAAGAAAGCTGCCCTTTTTCATGCGCTCCTGGACAAAACGCTTCAGTGATTTTAAGCCTATATAGAATAAGCTAGGTATATACGAACCAGTCTTCTGGTATTCGGATCTTTGAAGTAAGTTTACGTTGTCCGCTGGGTTGTTTTACTTCGACACAACGAAGGATTGGTCGTTGTTTGTCCTTCTTTCTTTTTTTTCGTCCGAATTGACCTCGATAAGAGGATTTCCTTATTTGTTTTCACCATGTTCTTTTTTTCCGTAACGTGAATGTATCTTTATCTTCCATAATTCTTTACCATCCCAACTGTTTATAACATGGTATCTGTCGTCTGTGCGTCAATTAATATGTTTTCACCATAGTGAATCAGCAGTCTAATCAATGCAGACCAGGCTTCTTTGTTTCTCCTACTGATAATTGGATTGTAACATAGGTCTCGTGACTTTATTAATAATCATATGACAGAAATACTATTCTTGCAATAAGTTTTAATGGGAGATAGTGAACTGGCCCATTTGAGAGGCTAATGTAAACTTTGTGTGGAAAGTTTAATGTTCTTGGTGTGAATCATAAAATTTTATGATATTCTGCTTGTTTTCATGTAGTATGTTGTCTCTCCATTCAAGCCACTGTAACATAAAATTGATTTCTATTTTAAAGCATGCACTTATTGTTTGCGTTTCACAAAGAAATAGGGTTAGGACTATGACATATTTGCATGGTTAAATCCAAGCTTTATGTGTGATGGTAGTAGTTTTGTGTAATAGTTCCTCAGTGCAATATGCTGGATTTGTATGGTCTTAGCCTTCGTGGAAAGATGTATGGATCCATAGATGTTTGTGGGCAATTGCTGGTACTTGTGATTTACACTTATCAGGAGTAGATTCGAGACTGATTTACATGATTATCCATCATCATGTTAACACAACACAAAGGCAAAGACGTTTATGTTATTCTATTTTCATCTATGTCATGAACAATGGGTACACAGTTTAGTAGTGTGGCCCATCCAAAATCCCAGTTACTCAAGGTTAGGGGAGGTTCGATGATGTTAGGTTTGTGTAAGGGGTGGGATTAGTATTAATTAATTAACCCTAACCCTCAGTAAAGCTAACGTGAGCTACGCTTACGCAATTGGGTTTCGGAGAGACCGCACTACTTAATCAGGGCCATATAAAATAGCCAGAGCTACGATAGACCAGAGTAAGCACAATATCTTTTATGCTTTAACATATTAGAAATGATATCAAAATTTACTTGAAAAGGTTAAGATGTTATTGATGTAATGAATGTTCAAGATTTTAGCTTCTTATTGCAAATAGCAATATGAAAGATATCTGAAAAAGTATGCTAGAAATTTTACCAATGTTATGACCAAGCGTACGTCTTTTATTATCAGTGATAACTTGCAGAGTATTCTCTGCTTCGTACCCAAAATTTCAATTTTTTTTGTCATTCCAGCATACACGATCGTTCTGTCATTTTAGTCGAGCAACAGATTCTTGGTCTTCTTGAAATCCTTCTGTTGTGTTTTATCATCATTATCCAGTGTTGGTATAGACCATCTCAAGATTGCTGAAGTTCGCTACAGGTTCCAAAGTATTTCGACAGGTTGTGGTGATTAACCAGCCAATAGAAGAAGATAAGAGTTTCTGATCGCAATCAAAGGAAGGCACTACTTCAAGGAACGTTAATCCGTGACTCTAATTCGGGTCATGTCTTCTCCAAGTCCTGGCAAACGGCGAATGGACACGGATGTCATGAAACTGTATCCTTTTGTGATTTTTTTCAATTTATTCTACTTCCTTAACCCAAATACCCCTCTCTTTTAACTTCCCAAAAGAGTTTCGTTTGACAGGTAAAAATTAAGCTGATATGATAAGTTTTTTTCCTCAGTAGTCCATAAAACAGTTGTAATTTCCAACTCCTGTAAACTTTTCCATTCTTTCGTTAAGACCTAGAACCAGACATAAATGCATTAATCTGGGAGTGAATGATATAACCTATTGCACAATGTTTACATTATTGTAATCTATATATTCAGAATGATGAGTTTCGATTAAAGTCCACCATGTAACCACACCTCCCTTTCTCTTGGAAAAGCTCAGATGTGAAGCTTTGTGGTCAAATGCTTGTTTCACCTCAGTTTGAGTGCTTCGAGAATCAATATAATACAAAGGGAAAATTTGTTTCGGCTACGAATTGCATAGTCTTTGTCATTAAAAAAGTTTCGAAATATGAAATGTACCATGGATTTGTGGGTAAAAAAACTTGAAAAATGAATGGAAAAAATTCCCAAAATGTACATAAACAAACCATTCATCTTTGCTTGTTCTGCATTATCTAGGTACATATATGCATTATTTATGATTCAGTTGGTGGCTCGAGTTGACAATCTAGTAAAAGGATAGGAAAATATGTAGGAAAGAAATGGAGTGAAACCATGTCCACTTGTCGTAATTGTATCCGCTTTCATTGTCCTGTCGATTTTGCTTGAATTGATTCCAGGATTTTATTAATGTAAACGGATATATGGCTATGATCAATAACTGCCAATGTCTCATTATATTGATTAGAAATATAATGAAATTTTTTTTTTGAAGAAAATTTCATAATTAAATTGAAGGAAATTTCATGATTAAATTGATATTTCTATCTCTATGAGCTATAAGATATATTAGCAATCATGCTTTGATCCCCTTAAAAATAAAAGCTGTTTCAAAGGGTGGCATAAACACCTCTTTATTATCTCTGATCATTTCAGCTTGGAAAAAAGATTTGATAGTTGTCCTCACTAACATTGGGAACATGATATCACCAGAGATATGTCGTAGCTAGAAATCCGATAGTAAAAACGACATGACGGCAAATTGATGTTTATTTTTATATTTAATATAAGTTAGTTGTCACGTTTGTTATGGCCACAATTAAGTGATATGACAGTGTTCTAAATTGGGTTAATGAGGATAATAAATGCAGTATGGTACTGACTCTAATTATTTATATGACTTGTTGCTTCAGTTTTATTGCTTGACTTGATCTAGTCAATCTGTATCTTGAATTTTATTTGTTATAACATGTTCACAACACTAAGGTAGATCAAAATGTGTTCAACATTTCTTTGTTTCCTAACCTCATAGTCAACTTTTCTCCAGCAAAAAGACCTCACTGTTTTACTGTTCACTGTTTACTAATTCAAACTAGTTCAATCCAGTCTAAATAATACAATTTCAACAAAAACGAATCCCAATTTTCTAGTATGAAAACATTACGGTTCCAGTAAAACCAATTATTAAATCCAATGTTATATTGGTAAATAATTCAGAATACAAGGTGAAATATATTGTGATTCTTCCTTTCTCCAATCAATTATTCAACTCTTTGTGAAATTTTCGAGTCGGTAATTTGGCACGAATTGTATGTTGCAAAACCTTTCAATTTTGCGGATAAACTGTCAACTTATAATTAGGCCATATTGACTTGGTTGGATCAATACCACCTTCCAGTAAAATACACATTGTGCAGTCAATTATGTATTAGGGGGCCATCAATATCCAGCAATATAACTGGATACATCATTTCCTTGCAATTATATTAGTTATTTATGGATTATTTATGCTTATGACCTAAATGAAATTAAGGAATTTGTACTTGTCATACATTGTTCTTTTACCCTCTTCTATGAAGTATTTTTTCTTAACTCTTTCTCCACCTGAAAGAATCGAAAGCAACCATGAAGTGACGCTACTCGGAGGGTTAAATGAGTTTGTAGTCAACTTTCGCGGTCCCACCGGGAGTAAGTAAAACTTTTTCTGACCTTTTCGTAATAGCTGTGCAGCAATACTTTCAGCACTGCAGAAACTATCATTCTGGATAAGATTACATAACCGTGCCATTTCTAAATTACCTTACATTTGCAGTCTTAAAACCTTTCGACTATATACATTTATAACATATTATTACATTTACTTTAAGCTCCAATTTACTTTAAGATTTAGCACCATCCATTCAATCTGCAGTTCCTCTTGAAACTAGGTTAAGATAGGGTAGTGGAGGTTAGGTTTAGTGATTGTACCTAGCCTGAACCCTTAAGCTACCCTAACATAACCAAATGTATCCAGGATTTTGGAGGGACCTCATTGCTAAAAAAATATCTACATAAGAAGAATTCCAGGTATTAAATTTAAACAGATATTGTATCCTGTAATTTGAAGAAAATTTAATTGTATTTGTCTTGAGATTATTCTCATTTGTAGACAGGAGTGTAAGTTTTGGTTATGTAAACTAATGAACAAATTATATCTATGTAAAGTACACCTGACTTGCGAAATGGTACATCAAGCAGAGAATAGAATCCTGATATATAATGTAGTAAAATTAGAAGCATATTTATTTATGAATTAATTTCATTCTGAATCATTGATCTGTATATCTGAATACGTGAATTTATTATTCATCTTAAAATCTGCTTGTGTGATGCTTGAATTACTAATTTCAAACCGCTTATGTATTTATAGGTTATATCATCACCAAACACAAATAGTTGGTCACTGCATATTTCTATGTCTATGTGTCATCTGATTGTACTAGATTATTCACCAAAGTTTTTATAATGATTCCGAGGTCCTTAAAATAATGTCATATAATGTCATTTGCTGTGACATTTATTCCTTGAAAAAGCGCTCACGCTATTAAAAGCATTGCATACATTTTAAAAGGATAAACGACAGATATGATGGATTTATAATCAGACAGAGATTATAAAAATACACTGGGTTTGTTCTATAACTAGGGTGATTCCATACCTCATCTACATAACTAACACACAAACTCTTTTTATTATATCTATTTAATTTTTTTATCAAAGTTTATGTTAATATTATATCACTATATGGAAATTAAACCACAAATATATGTTGTATATGTAAAAAATAAAGACCGCCCATTGTGATCGCTTAGTGACCGTCTCTTTTCGATAACAATAACTGGTTGATAAAATTTTCCAACCCCATTTTTTACACCCACCTTCAAGAATCACCCTCTACTATGTATGAGATATTTTGGGACTTTGAAACCCCACTTTTTTAAACTCGAATTACATACCAAAAGCTAAAAAACAGAGTGTTATCCCTAACCCTTGTTGGGTTAAGATCATAAGATGATGATATAGTTTTCAAAAGCCGTTCAGAAAGCACTTGCGTAATGTCAGTCCACAGGGATTCGTGGTTTTTGTTTTTAGATTGATTTTGTCCTACGTACGACACCATTTTTGTATTTGTTTTTTCACAGCTCCTTACGAAGGCGGTATTTGGAAAGTGAGAGTCGATCTGCCTGAGAAATACCCATTCAAATCACCGTCCATCGGTAAGCATACTGGATTAAAGTTGTTCCAGGAAGTAGTAGAAGCTGCACTGACATTGGGAATTTTTAAGATTTATTACTGGCTTGGGAAAAAGGCCACTATGTAATGCCTGGATAAATTTGGAATTCAGAAAACTTAATGTCGTTTCAGGGTTAAATATCTGTAGTTTTGGGTTCAAAATATCTAGTAATTTCGGATGATTCATTCTCCTGTTCATAAAACCACAAGCTACAGCAAAATATACAGGTACTAGTAGAGCTATGTGTCGTTATCTCAGCAGATAACTTCCCTAAATATTAGTTGTTGATCGTATTGTGAACATATTCCTTATTTTTTAATCTCATATTCTTCGTTTCTAGGTTTTCTGAACAAAATATTTCATCCAAATATCGACGAAGCGTAAGTCCCTTTTTTGTCGATTTCTATGCGAAAGAGCAAAGTGCAATTGGCTGCACGGATTTCTTTTCATGTTTAGGGTTAAATTGTGAATGTAATTAATGACTTGCAACGGTGACATTTCCAAGCGGAAAGGATTTAAAATACACGACACTCAGTTAATATTGAGTTTATGCAATTGAGTATATTAGTTAATATTCATTTTTTTCTTTAAAGAACAATTATAGAATAAAAGAATGATATCCTGTAACATGGATGAATTACTATAATTAGACATTACCAACGTATGGTTGGATTTAACAGTGAAATTTGAATCTGTTGGCTGACTTGGACTATTAATTACGTACGACTGATATTTTGGCAACCCAGTTTAATAGAATCATTAACCTATTGATCTTTGTAGTGGGCTTCATTGGTGTAGTATGGTTCCGTGGTATTTGTTGATCAGATTTATTGGAATGTAATTATTTCCAGCACAAATTATTTCCCTTGCTGCTTTTCTTTATCCTTTAATATCAAGTTAAATCCAGTAATAACATAATATTTAATATTAGTAAATTAAAAAAAAACCATCACACATATAATATGTATGGAGTGCCTCAAAAGTCACCGTGCACATCAAGCAGAAAACCAGTTTTGAGTTGTGTGGCTATATATCATATATCTTTATTGAGCACAAAAATCAATGAAAAATATCCAAGTCAGTCCAACAAGTCTCGAGAGCAGTACAAATTATGTTTTGACTGACATTCTTTCATGGCGATTGATTTTCTAAAAAGAGAATTACTGTCTGACCTGCAATACTGGAAAACATGAATAAAGGCAGCTTATGGTTGCTTATAAGGTGTATATGCAAACTATAATGTATAGTTCCACCCCACAAATGAAACATAGCTTCAAAAATAGTCATAGTCACATGATTACAAAACATAAACAGCATAATTTTGGTATGACTTAATTATTCTTAGCTCAGTTGATGAATTGAAATCTAAATTCACTTAACTTTTAATAAACTGAAATTGATGCATCATAATTGGGGTGCGGTTCAGACTCGTAATGTATCCCCGGAATACTTCTTGGCTCTTTTAAACCCTAAAAAAAAGCAGTAGACCTCATACAATAGTACCACCACTCAATTTCTTGAAATTGTTCCGTGTGATTTACTAATGAAGATTAATCAAACAATAGTGATATCATATTTCTTTCATATAATTTAAATATAATGTCCACTACAC